>JAAAWM010012072.1:0-147500 GCA_036873465.1 Thinopyrum obtusiflorum
CCACAGCATAATGGTGTGTCCGAACGTCATAACCGTACTTTATTGGATATAGTACAATTTATGATGTCTCTTACCGATTTACCACTATCATTTTGGGGTTATGCATTAGAGACAACTACATTCACGTTAAATAGGGCACCGTCTAAATCCGTTGAGACGACACTGTATGAACTGTGGTTTAGTAGGAAACCTAAGCTGTCGTTTCTTAAAGTTTAGGGCTGCGATGCTTATATGAAAAAGCTTCAACCTGATAAGCTCGAACCCAAATCGGAGAAAAGTGTCTTCATAGGATACCCAAAGGAGACTGTTGGGTAGACCTTCTATCACAGATCCGAAAGCAAGATATTCGTTGCTTAAGATGGATCCTTTCTAGAGAAGGAGTTTCTCTCGAAAGAAGTGAGTGGGAGGAAAGTAGAACTTGATGAGGTAATTGTACCTTCTCTCGAGATTGGAAAGTAGTTCATCACAGAAATCAGTTCCAGTGATGCCTACACCAATTAGTGAGGAAGTTAATGATGATGATCATGAAACTTCGGATCAAGTTACTACCGAACCTAGTAGGTCAACCAGAGTACGTTCCGCACCAGAGTGGTACGGTAATCCTGATCTGGAAATCATGTTACTAGACCATGACGAACCTACAAACTATGAGGAAGCGATGATGAGCCTAGATTCCGCGAAATGGCTTAAGGCCATGAAATCTGAGATGGGATCCATGTATGAGAACAAAGTGTGGACTTTGGGGGGGGGGGGGGGGGGGGGGGGGGGGGGGGGGGGGGGGGGGGGGGGGGGGGGGGGGGGGGGGGGGGGGGGGGGGGGGGGGGGGGGGGGGGGGGGGGGGGGGGGGGGGGGGGGGGGGGGGGGGGGGGGGGGGGGGGGGGGGGGGGGGGGGGGGGGGGGGGGGGGGGGGGGGGGGGGGGGGGGGGGGGGGGGGGGGGGGGGGGGGGGGGGGGGGGGGGGGGGGGGGGGGGGGGGGGGGGGGGGGGGGGGGGGGGGGGGGGGGGGGGGGGGGGGGGGGGGGGGGGGGGGGGGGGGGGGGGGGGGGGGGGGGGGGGGGGGGGGGGGGGGGGGGGGGGGGGGGGGGGGGGGGGGGGGGGGGGGGGGGGGGGGGGGGGGGGGGGGGGGGGGGGGGGGGGGGGGGGGGGGGGGGGGGGGGGGGGGGGGGGGGGGGGGGGGGGGGGGGGGGGGGGGGGGGGGGGGGGGGGGGGGGGGGGGGGGGGGGGGGGGGGGGGGGGGGGGGGGGGGGGGGGGGGGGGGGGGGGGGGGGGGGGGGGGGGGGGGGGGGGGGGGGGGGGGGGGGGGGGGGGGGGGGGGGGGGGGGGGGGGGGGGGGGGGGGGGGGGGGGGGGGGGGGGGGGGGGGGGGGGGGGGGGGGGGGGGGGGGGGGGGGGGGGGGGGGGGGGGGGGGGGGGGGGGGGGGGGGGGGGGGGGGGGGGGGGGGGGGGGGGGGGGGGGGGGGGGGGGGGGGGGGGGGGGGGGGGGGGGGGGGGGGGGGGGGGGGGGGGGGGGGGGGGGGGGGGGGGGGGGGGGGGGGGGGGGGGGGGGGGGGGGGGGGGGGGGGGGGGGGGGGGGGGGGGGGGGGGGGGGGGGGGGGGGGGGGGGGGGGGGGGGGGGGGGGGGGGGGGGGGGGGGGGGGGGGGGGGGGGGGGGGGGGGGGGGGGGGGGGGGGGGGGGGGGGGGGGGGGGGGGGGGGGGGGGGGGGGGGGGGGGGGGGGGGGGGGGGGGGGGGGGGGGGGGGGGGGGGGGGGGGGGGGGGGGGGGGGGGGGGGGGGGGGGGGGGGGGGGGGGGGGGGGGGGGGGGGGGGGGGGGGGGGGGGGGGGGGGGGGGGGGGGGGGGGGGGGGGGGGGGGGGGGGGGGGGGGGGGGGGGGGGGGGGGGGGGGGGGGGGGGGGGGGGGGGGGGGGGGGGGGGGGGGGGGGGGGGGGGGGGGGGGGGGGGGGGGGGGGGGGGGGGGGGGGGGGGGGGGGGGGGGGGGGGGGGGGGGGGGGGGGGGGGGGGGGGGGGGGGGGGGGGGGGGGGGGGGGGGGGGGGGGGGGGGGGGGGGGGGGGGGGGGGGGGGGGGGGGGGGGGGGGGGGGGGGGGGGGGGGGGGGGGGGGGGGGGGGGGGGGGGGGGGGGGGGGGGGGGGGGGGGGGGGGGGGGGGGGGGGGGGGGGGGGGGGGGGGGGGGGGGGGGGGGGGGGGGGGGGGGGGGGGGGGGGGGGGGGGGGGGGGGGGGGGGGGGGGGGGGGGGGGGGGGGGGGGGGGGGGGGGGGGGGGGGGGGGGGGGGGGGGGGGGGGGGGGGGGGGGGGGGGGGGGGGGGGGGGGGGGGGGGGGGGGGGGGGGGGGGGGGGGGGGGGGGGGGGGGGGGGGGGGGGGGGGGGGGGGGGGGGGGGGGGGGGGGGGGGGGGGGGGGGGGGGGGGGGGGGGGGGGGGGGGGGGGGGGGGGGGGGGGGGGGGGGGGGGGGGGGGGGGGGGGGGGGGGGGGGGGGGGGGGGGGGGGGGGGGGGGGGGGGGGGGGGGGGGGGGGGGGGGGGGGGGGGGGGGGGGGGGGGGGGGGGGGGGGGGGGGGGGGGGGGGGGGGGGGGGGGGGGGGGGGGGGGGGGGGGGGGGGGGGGGGGGGGGGGGGGGGGGGGGGGGGGGGTTGCCAGTAACGAGATTGAACTAGGTATGGGATACCGACGATCAAGTCTCGGGCAAGTAACATACCGCGGGACAAAGGGAACAACGTATGATGATATAAGAGGTTCAACCGATAAAGATCTTCGTGGAATATGTAGGAGCCAATATGAGTATCCAGATTCCGCTATTGGTTATTGACCGGGGAGTCATCTCGGTCATGTCTACATAGTTCCTGAACCCGTAGGGTCGGCACACTTAAGGTTCGATGACGTAATAGTATCATATGAGTTATGTGATTGGTGACCGAAGGTAGTTCGGAGTCCCAGATGAGATCATGGACATGACGATGAGTCTCGGAATGTCCGTGAGGTAAAGATCGATATATTGGAAGGCTATATTCGGACGTCGGAAAGGTTCCGAGTGATTCGGGTATTTTTCGGAGTACCGGGGAATTACGGGAATTCACCGGGGGAAGTTATGGGCCTTATTGGGCCATACGGGAAAGAGAGGAGCAGGCCGCAGGGGCTGCTGCGCCCCTCCCCTTACTGGTCCGAATTGGACAAGGGGTTGGGGGGCGCACCACCCCTCTTTCCTTCTCCCTCTTCCCCTCTTCCTTCCCCTCTTGGTGGACTCCTACTAGGAGTAGGATTCCTAGTAGGAGTCCCCTACTTGGTGCGCCTCCCCTAGGGGGCCAGCCTCCCCTCCCTCCCTCCTTTATATACGGTGGGGGGCGCCCCCTCTAGACACACAATTGACTTAGCCGTGTGCGGCGCCCCCCTCCACCGTTTAGAGCCACCGTCATATTTCCGGAGTGCTTAGGCGAAGCCCTGTCGGAATCTCTACACCGTCACCGTCACCGTCGCCACGCCGTCGTGCTGACGGAACTCATCTACTACCTCGACGACTAGCTGGATCTAGAAGGCGAGGGACGTCACCGAGCTGAACGTGTGTTAGAACTCGGAGGTGCCATACGTTCGACACTTGATCGGTGGATCGCGAAGCTGTTCGACTACATCGACCGTGTCACTATACGCTTCCGCTAACGGTCTACAAGGGTATGTAGACACACTCTCCCCCTCGTAGCGATGCATCTCCATGGTACGATTCCCTTCAATAATACAAGACGCTCCAAGGAAAACACATATCATGTGATGAATAAAAATATAGCTCCAAGTAAAATTACTGATGGTTAGTAGAAAAAAGAGGGGATGCCTTCCGGTGCATCCCCAAGCTTAGACGCTTGAGTCTTCCTTGAATATTACCTTGGGGTGCCTCAGGCATCCCCAAGATTAGGCTTTTACTACTCCTTATTCCTTCATCCATCGTGATCTCACCCAAAACTTGAAAACTTCAATCACACAAAACTCAACAAAACCTTCATGAGATCCGTTAGCATAATAAAGCAAATCACTACTTTAGGTACTGTTGCAAACCCTTTCATATTTTATTTTTCATTATACCTACTATATTCTAACTTCTCCATGGCCTATACCCACTGATACAATCCGTAGATTCATCAAAACAAGCAAAACAATGCATCAAAAACAGAATTTGTCAAAAACAGAATAGTCTGTAGCAATCTGAACATTGACCATACTTCTGTAACTCCAAAAATTTGGAGAAATTAGGACAATGTGGGAAATTTGTATATCAATCATGCGTAAAAAAATACATAATTTTTTGTCAATCCAGTGATTTTTAGAATTTTCTGTACTGGACATAAAAGTTTCTATTTTTGCACAGAATCAAAGCAACTATCATGCAAATCATCCCAAAGGCATTACTTGGCACAAACACTAATTAAAACATAAAAAGCACAATCATACCAGTAGCATAATTGTGAAAACACACCAAAACAGACACAAAAAGCAAAAATTTATTTTATTCATTAGGTTGCCTCCCAACAAGCACTATTGTTTTATGCCCCTAGCTAGGCATAATGCATAGTTTCAAGTATTGTCATCTTTCAAGTTGATTCCATAAGTGGCCCTCATAATGAATTCATATGGTGCTTTAATTCTTTTCCTAGGGAATTGTTCCATCCCTTTCTTTAGTGGAAATTGAAATTTTATATTCCCTTCTTTCATGTCAATAACGGCACCTATAGTTCGTAAGAACGGTCTACCAAGTATTATGGGGCAAGAAGAATTGCAATCAATATCAAGAACAATAAAATCAATGGGCACATAGTTTCTATTTGCAAGAATAAGAACATCATTAATTCTTACCAATAGCTTTTTAATAGTAGAATCCACAAGATGCAAATTAAGAGAACATTCATCAATGTTGGTAAAACCTAGAACATCACATAGAGATTTTGGAATTGTGGAAACGCTAGCACCCAAATCACATAAAGCATTGCACTCATAATTTTTAATTTTAACTTTAATGGTGGGTTCCCATTCATCATATAATTTTCTAGGAATTTAAATTTCTAGCTCTAGCTTTTCTTCTAATGCTTTCATCATTGCTTCTACGATGTGTTTAGTAAAAGCCTTGTTTTGCTCATAAGCGTTGGGTGAATTAAGCATGGATTGTAACAAAGAAATGCACTCAATCAAAGAAAAATTATCACAATTAAAATCTTTGTAATCCAAGAGAGTGGGCACATCGCTATTTAAAGTTTTTACCTCTCCAAACCCACTTTTAGCAATTTTTTCATTAAGATTTTCACCCTCCGAATTATGGGGACGCCTTCTAGCTAAAGTTGACTCTTCTTCAGTCCCTTTTTCATCAAGTTTTATATTGCTAAACAAAGAATCAATAGATGGAACACCAATCATTTTAGTATCCTCATCGTTACTCCGATAAAAAAGGGAGGAATCGCTTTTTCTAAGAATTCTCGTTTAGCTTTTAGCATGGCGGTTCTTTTCTTACTCTCATCCATGGAGACATATAAATCTTTAATTGGTTAACTAATATCAATTTTGGGTGGCAAAATTTTAGTCTTAAGATTTTCCACATCATGAATAATTCTATCAATGCTCCTAGACATATCATCAAGTTTACTCAAATTTTCTTCTATCGTAGTGTTGAATTTTTTTTGAGCATTAATAAATTCTTTAATATCACTCTCAAGATCAGAAGGCATTTTATTATTATTATTATAAGAATTACCATAAGGATTGCCACAATTATTAGAGGAATTTCCTGGAAACGGCCTAGGATTGAAATTACCTCTATAAGCATTACTATTAAAATTACTTCACGAGACAAAATTCACATCTATGGGATCATTATTTTGCTCAATCAAAGTGGACAAAGGCACATCATTAGGATCAATAGGAGTATTTTTACTAGCAACCAATTTCATAAGAGCGTCAACTTTATCACTCAAAGTACTAATTTCTTTAACATAATTCACTTTTTTACTAGTAGGAGCTCTTTTAGTATGCCATTGTGAATAATTTGCCATAATATTATCTAGCAATTTAGTAGCTTCTCCGAAAGTAATCTCCATAAAAGTACCACCCACGGCAGAATCTAAAAGATTTCTAGAAACAAAATTCAATCCCGCATAATTTTTTTGTATGATCATCCATAAATTTAAACCATGAGTAGGGCAATTTCTTATCATTAATTTCATCCTTTCCCAAGATTGGGCAACATGTTCATGATCAAGTTGCTTGAAATTCATAATTTGATTTCTAAGGAAAATAATTTTCACGGGAGGAAAATATTTAGTAATACAAGCATCTTTGCACCTATCCGAAGAATCGATACTATTTTGTGGCAAAGATGAAAACCAAATTTTTGCACGATCCCGCAATGAGAACATGAATAATTTTAATTTCACAATATCATTGTCCACATCTTTTTTATTTTGCATGTCACACAATTCTATGAAAGTGTTAAGATTGGATGCAGCATCTTCATTAGGACTACCCGAAAATTATTCTTTCATAACAAGATTCAACAAAGCGGCATTAATATCACAAGTCTCTGCACTAGCGACAGGAGAAGCAATCGGAGTACTAATAAAATCATTATTATTAGTATTGCAAAAATCACACAATTTTGTATTGTAACACCTCGATTTTTGGCCCTTTCTTTTTCTTTTGATTTTCTTCGATTTTTTATTTGGAGTTCCTTTTTCCGTGGCTAAGTGGTCTTAAAACCTGGGGAGATCACCTCTCAGTCCTCTCCCAAGTGGCTTGTCACTCCTAAATCTATCCCAAGGCCATGTCATTTCCATCTTAGCCCAACCCCAATATTTATTTATTGGGAATATTCCTTTTTCTATTAAAGGAATAACCTTGTTTGCCCTAGGTTGTGAAGCAACCTATATTTATGTCTTCCATAAAAATCCCACAAAATTCTCATAAATTATTTGGATTATATCTTCCACAAATATGTCAAAACCCATCCTTGCCTAGTTCAAAAATAATTCAGCAATATTCATTTTCCTATTCTGTCCAGCAGGGCACTTTGTGAAGGAAATGCTATTTATCTTTTCTTGTTTGCCCTCAAAAATTTTTTACACTCTTTCATATCCAAATAATTGCCACATGCCAGAATTCAGATTCATTTTCCTAGTAAATATTCCTCAGCAAATTTCCAAAGTTTCTGACCAGAGATAAGCTTTGTGAAGGAAGTACTAGCTAGGCTTATCCAAATGAGTTGAAATTTTGGGAGATCATTAATATGATCAAATAATGACTCTCCACCAAATTTAATCTCCAAAAAATGATCTATGTGAGCACACCTTCAAATCTTGGTTTCTGGTCATAATTTTAGTTTGTGAAGCAACTATATTTTATATGGCTTAAAAAAATTCTGAAATTAATCCAGGACCTAAACATAACAATATCCATTGAGCAGGACAAGATTCACATCTTTTTTCTCATCCATTTTCTCCACAAAATTCCCCCAAGTTTCTGTCCAGAGGAAAGCATTTTGAAGCAAGTACCATTTTTATTTATCCAAATAGCATGAAATTTTTATGGTACCTTCATATGCTCAAATAATCACCCTATACCAATTTTCAGCCCAATCCAATCATCTATATGAGTTCTACTTCATGATCTATTTTCTGTTCTATTTTTGCTAGTTGTGAAGCAACCATCTTCAAATCTTGTCGAAATCAACTAAAATTGCGCAGGATGGTAGTCCTTCCTACCCTAAACTTCCGTGACATCCTGGTTGGCTCTTACCCTGTTCATTTTTTCCACAACTTCAAGATCAAGTTTGATACAGCAAACTTTAGTCGATCACTGCCATCATATAACAGTGTTTTTATTCGATCCATCAACTCATAGAGTCGCTCCTCTGGACGGACTACACTGTAGACATCTTATGGCAGGCGATGATGCCCTCTCCTCACCATGCCACGCGGTGACACGCTGTTGGCAAGCGTTGGGCATGCTCTGTTCATCGTCTTGCCTCGGGCACTCTTCTCCCAGCCAGTTCCGCTCGTCCTAGCGTGTCCTCGAGCCCCGCAGTGGCCACGCTCTCGCTCCCCAGCCCTTGCCCCCTCCTCCTTCGCTCTCCTCGCGCCACGGCAGCCCCGGCAGCGTGAGCACAGTGCCCGAGTGGCCGATTGGACTTCTCCCATCCATGTCTGCTGTGATCTGCCACTCCACTAGATCCCTCTCATCGCCGTCCACCTCTCTACTGTGAGCGCACGCGTACGCGGTACGCCAGAGCACGCTCCATCCGGCCACGGCGACATCCTGGGGCGGTTCCTTCGCTCCGACTATTTGAGCCCTCCCCAAGGCCTCCCGAGCACTCCAGCCTCCTCACCCCTCTCCTCTCGCCCTCCTTGACCATCCAAACGAACTCGAGGAGCTCTCTCTCCCTTGCATTGCCGCCATGGCCGCCGTCGGCCTCGCCTTAAATTGGAGCCGCCAAGCCTCCCCTCCCCTCCTAGCCACCACCGGAGAACTACACGGCCACCCTTAAGCTCTCCCCGTAACCCCTCATTCCTCCCATGCCCCAGGCCCAGCTCCCCAGTGCTGGCCGAAGCCATTCCCGCTACGGCCGAAGCCCTGCCCACTCCCAAGCTCCTCGGTGGTCGAGACCTACCGGGACGGGACCGCCTCCTTCCCCTGAGCATTTTGATAGGTCGGGCGCCGCCGGAGATGGCCTGTGGCGCCGGCGGTCGCCGTCGGGGCCAGCCTCTGCCTCGGCCAGGGGCGAGTGCACGGGAGGAAGAAGAAGGCCTGGCCGGGCTGGCCCCACCTCTTTGCGGGCCCCGCATGTCAGCCGCACAGCGGGTTGAATTGGACCGCTGACTGGGATAAGTGGAGACGCACTCTCCGAAGTTCGCTTTCCCTTATTGAAGACGTATTACGTTGAATACATTTTCTGTTTTAACCTGCCGGCCGAAACTATTAATTTGCGGACATTCACTCCTTAAGGCCAGAAATGAACTGTTTACATTTGATTTTCTAGCTATCGAACGAACGGTCGTTTCTCCGCAACCGTAACTCCGATTCAGGTGATTCCAAAGCCCACGATCTCAGTTCGTCGAGCCTGTTCCATTGGTATCATTTTCCCCCCCCCCCCCCCCCCCCCCCCCCCCCCCCCCCCCCCCCCCCCCCCCCCCCCCCCCCCCCCCCCCCCCCCCCCCCCCCCCCCCCCCCCCCCCCCCCCCCCCCCCCCCCCCCCCCCCCCCCCCCCCCCCCCCCCCCCCCCCCCCCCCCCCCCCCCCCCCCCCCCCCCCCCCCCCCCCCCCCCCCCCCCCCCCCCCCCCCCCCCCCCCCCCCCCCCCCCCCCCCCCCCCCCCCCCCCCCCCCCCCCCCCCCCCCCCCCCCCCCCCCCCCCCCCCCCCCCCCCCCCCCCCCCCCCCCCCCCCCCCCCCCCCCCCCCCCCCCCCCCCCCCCCCCCCCCCCCCCCCCCCCCCCCCCCCCCCCCCCCCCCCCCCCCCCCCCCCCCCCCCCCCCCCCCCCCCCCCCCCCCCCCCCCCCCCCCCCCCCCCCCCCCCCCCCCCCCCCCCCCCCCCCCCCCCCCCCCCCCCCCCCCCCCCCCCCCCCCCCCCCCCCCCCCCCCCCCCCCCCCCCCCCCCCCCCCCCCCCCCCCCCCCCCCCCCCCCCCCCCCCCCCCCCCCCCCCCCCCCCCCCCCCCCCCCCCCCCCCCCCCCCCCCCCCCCCCCCCCCCCCCCCCCCCCCCCCCCCCCCCCCCCCCCCCCCCCCCCCCCCCCCCCCCCCCCCCCCCCCCCCCCCCCCCCCCCCCCCCCCCCCCCCCCCCCCCCCCCCCCCCCCCCCCCCCCCCCCCCCCCCCCCCCCCCCCCCCCCCCCCCCCCCCCCCCCCCCCCCCCCCCCCCCCCCCCCCCCCCCCCCCCCCCCCCCCCCCCCCCCCCCCCCCCCCCCCCCCCCCCCCCCCCCCCCCCCCCCCCCCCCCCCCCCCCCCCCCCCCCCCCCCCCCCCCCCCCCCCCCCCCCCCCCCCCCCCCCCCCCCCCCCCCCCCCCCCCCCCCCCCCCCCCCCCCCCCCCCCCCCCCCCCCCCCCCCCCCCCCCCCCCCCCCCCCCCCCCCCCCCCCCCCCCCCCCCCCCCCCCCCCCCCCCCCCCCCCCCCCCCCCCCCCCCCCCCCCCCCCCCCCCCCCCCCCCCCCCCCCCCCCCCCCCCCCCCCCCCCCCCCCCCCCCCCCCCCCCCCCCCCCCCCCCCCCCCCCCCCCCCCCCCCCCCCCCCCCCCCCCCCCCCCCCCCCCCCCCCCCCCCCCCCCCCCCCCCCCCCCCCCCCCCCCCCCCCCCCCCCCCCCCCCCCCCCCCCCCCCCCCCCCCCCCCCCCCCCCCCCCCCCCCCCCCCCCCCCCCCCCCCCCCCCCCCCCCCCCCCCCCCCCCCCCCCCCCCCCCCCCCCCCCCCCCCCCCCCCCCCCCCCCCCCCCCCCCCCCCCCCCCCCCCCCCCCCCCCCCCCCCCCCCCCCCCCCCCCCCCCCCCCCCCCCCCCCCCCCCCCCCCCCCCCCCCCCCCCCCCCCCCCCCCCCCCCCCCCCCCCCCCCCCCCCCCCCCCCCCCCCCCCCCCCCCCCCCCCCCCCCCCCCCCCCCCCCCCCCCCCCCCCCCCCCCCCCCCCCCCCCCCCCCCCCCCCCCCCCCCCCCCCCCCCCCCCCCCCCCCCCCCCCCCCCCCCCCCCCCCCCCCCCCCCCCCCCCCCCCCCCCCCCCCCCCCCCCCCCCCCCCCCCCCCCCCCCCCCCCCCCCCCCCCCCCCCCCCCCCCCCCCCCCCCCCCCCCCCCCCCCCCCCCCCCCCCCCCCCCCCCCCCCCCCCCCCCCCCCCCCCCCCCCCCCCCCCCCCCCCCCCCCCCCCCCCCCCCCCCCCCCCCCCCCCCCCCCCCCCCCCCCCCCCCCCCCCCCCCCCCCCCCCCCCCCCCCCCCCCCCCCCCCCCCCCCCCCCCCCCCCCCCCCCCCCCCCCCCCCCCCCCCCCCCCCCCCCCCCCCCCCCCCCCCCCCCCCCCCCCCCCCCCCCCCCCCCCCCCCCCCCCCCCCCCCCCCCCCCCCCCCCCCCCCCCCCCCCCCCCCCCCCCCCCCCCCCCCCCCCCCCCCCCCCCCCCCCCCCCCCCCCCCCCCCCCCCCCCCCCCCCCCCCCCCCCCCCCCCCCCCCCCCCCCCCCCCCCCCCCCCCCCCCCCCCCCCCCCCCCCCCCCCCCCCCCCCCCCCCCCCCCCCCCCCCCCCCCCCCCCCCCCCCCCCCCCCCCCCCCCCCCCCCCCCCCCCCCCCCCCCCCCCCCCCCCCCCCCCCCCCCCCCCCCCCCCCCCCCCCCCCCCCCCCCCCCCCCCCCCCCCCCCCCCCCCCCCCCCCCCCCCCCCCCCCCCCCCCCCCCCCCCCCCCCCCCCCCCCCCCCCCCCCCCCCCAAACCAAATCAATAAATCAGAGAAGAAATACAAGGCTATAATAATCATGCATAAAAGAGATCAGAGAAGACTCAAATAATATTCATGGATAATCTGATCATAAACTCACAATTCATCGGATCCCAACAAAGACATCGCAAAAAGTCATTACATCGGATAGAACTCCAAGAACATCGAGGAGAACATTGTATTGAAGATCAAAAAGAGAGAAGAAGCCATCTAGCTACTAACTATGGACCCGAAGGTCTGTGGTAAACTACTCATGCATCATCGGAAGGGCAGCAAGGTTGATGTAGGGCCCCTCCGTGATTGATTCCCCCTCCGGCGAAGTACCGGAAAAGGCCTCCAGATGGGATCTCTCTGGAACAGAAGCTTGCGGCGGTGGAAAAAGTATTTCATGGACTCTCTCTAGGGTTTCTGATTTTCTAGGAATTTATAATGGTGGAATTAGGTCAAACGGAGTAAAGGGGGGCCCACGAGGCACCAGGGCGCGCCTGCCCCCCCAGGCGCGCCCTGGTGGCTCGTGGCCACCTACTGGGTCTTCTAGCTCTCTCCTGAAGCTTCTAGTGTTTATCTTATCTAGAAAAAATCTCCAAAAAGTTTCGTGGCATTTGGACCTTGTTTGGTAATGATATTCTGTAAAACAAAAACAGGGCAGAAAATAGCAACTGGCACTGGGCAGTGAGCTAATAGGTTAATTCCAAAAAATGATATATAATTGTTGTAAATGCTTATAAAAACATCCAAGATTGATAATATAACAGCATGGAACAATCAAAAATTATAGATACATTGGAGACGTATCACTTTGATATCCTTCCGTGAGTCTCTAATCTTGATCATGCATGCTGCAAGTATGTTTAGTGCACGATTGAGTTCGGGGGCATCACAATTTGGTATCAGAGCCGACTGCATATAGGAGTCCCTTCCAACTCCTTGGTGAATGTTGAGTCTAGTCTTTGGAAAACTATTTTCAAACTGCTAACAGTGCAGTGTGGGTTATAGGCCCACATCGCAAATGGCTGGGATCAGGATCTTTCATTCCGCTTCTTTACTCTGGGATTCTGATCTCTCTTCTTCCGGGTTGAATTTTTTCCTAGTTCTGACTCTAGGTTCTCATAGTCACAACCTAGGGCGATACACAATAGCTCCAATTAATCAATGTAATGTAGGCATGTATTCCGTATATAGTCATACGTGCTTATAGTAAGAACTTGCATGACATCTTTTGTCCTACCCTCCCGTGGCTGCGGGGTCCATAAGGAAATCTAAGGGATATTAAGGCCTCCTTTTAATAGAGAACCAGAACAAATCATTAACACATAGTGAATACATGAACTCTTGAAACTACGGTAATCACCGGAAAGAATCCCAATTATTGTCACCTTGGGGTATGCGGATCATAACACGTAATAGGTGCATATAACTTGCAAGATAGGATTAAGAACACAAATATATTCATGAAAACATAAAGGGTTCAGATCTGAAGTCATGGCACTCGGGCCCTAGTGACAAGCATTAAGCATAGCAAAAGTCATAGCAACATCAATCTCAGGACATAGTGGATACTAGGGATCAAAGCCCTAACAAATTGACTCGATTACATGATAAATCTCATCCAACCCATCACCATCCAGCAAGCCTACGAAGAAATTACTCACACACATCGGTGAGCATCATGGAATTGGTGAGGGAGGATGGTTGATGATGATGACGGCTTCGAATCCCCCTCTCCAGAGCCCGAACGAACTTCAGATCAGCCCTCCCGATGAAGAACAGGAGGTGGCGGCGGCTCCGTATCGTAAAACGTGATGATTCTTTCTCTCTGATTTTTTTGGATGAATAGGTACTTATAGCGTTGGAGTTAAGGTTGCCGGAGTTGCCAGGGGCCCACAAGCCTGCTAGGCGCGCCCTGGGGGGTGGGCGCGCCCCTGGGCTTGTGGCGCCTGGGTGGCCCCCCTCTGGTAATTCTCTTCACCAGTATTTTTCATATATTCTGAAATAATTCTTCGTACATTTTCAGGTCCATCTGAGAATTTTTATTTCTGCACAAAAATAACACCATGGCAATTCTGCTGAAAACAGCGTCAGTCCGGGTTAGCTCCATTCAAATCATGCAAATTAGAGTCCAAAACCAGAGCAAAAGTGTTTGGAAAAGTAGATACATTTGGGACGTATCAATGACCCACAAGTATTGGGGATCAATCATAGTCCTTTCGATAAGTAAGACTATCGAACCCAACGTGGAGCAGAAGGAAATGACAAGCGGTTTTCAGTAAGGTATTCTCTGCAAGTACTGCAAGTAGCTTTAACAGATAGTTTTTGATAGAAAGATAATTCGTAACAAGTAACAATTGTAGGAAGGTGCAGCAAGGTGGCCCAATCCTTTTTATAGCAAAGAATAAGCCAGAACGATTGCTTGTATAAAACAAACCCCCCCCCCCCCCCCCCCCCCCCCCCCCCCCCCCCCCCCCCCCCCCCCCCCCCCCCCCCCCCCCCCCCCCCCCCCCCCCCCCCCCCCCCCCCCCCCCCCCCCCCCCCCCCCCCCCCCCCCCCCCCCCCCCCCCCCCCCCCCCCCCCCCCCCCCCCCCCCCCCCCCCCCCCCCCCCCCCCCCCCCCCCCCCCCCCCCCCCCCCCCCCCCCCCCCCCCCCCCCCCCCCCCCCCCCCCCCCCCCCCCCCCCCCCCCCCCCCCCCCCCCCCCCCCCCCCCCCCCCCCCCCCCCCCCCCCCCCCCCCCCCCCCCCCCCCCCCCCCCCCCCCCCCCCCCCCCCCCCCCCCCCCCCCCCCCCCCCCCCCCCCCCCCCCCCCCCCCCCCCCCCCCCCCCCCCCCCCCCCCCCCCCCCCCCCCCCCCCC
The DNA here is from genome assembly GCA_036873465.1 of Thinopyrum obtusiflorum. Classification (NCBI taxonomy): domain Eukaryota; kingdom Viridiplantae; phylum Streptophyta; class Magnoliopsida; order Poales; family Poaceae; genus Thinopyrum; species Thinopyrum obtusiflorum. Next base: position 14,241 of record JAAAWM010012072.1, read on the forward strand.
CCCCCCCCCCCCCCCCCCCCCCCCCCCCCCCCCCCCCCCCCCCCCCCCCCCCCCCCCCCCCCCCCCCCCCCCCCCCCCCCCCCCCCCCCCCCCCCCCCCCCCCCCCCCCCCCCCCCCCCCCCCCCCCCCCCCCCCCCCCCCCCCCCCCCCCCCCCCCCCCCCCCCCCCCCCCCCCCCCCCCCCCCCCCCCCCCCCCCCCCCCCCCCCCCCCCCCCCCCCCCCCCCCCCCCCCCCCCCCCCCCCCCCCCCCCCCCCCCCCCCCCCCCCCCCCCCCCCCCCCCCCCCCCCCCCCCCCCCCCCCCCCCCCCCCCCCCCCCCCCCCCCCCCCCCCCCCCCCCCCCCCCCCCCCCCCCCCCCCCCCCCCCCCCCCCCCCCCCCCCCCCCCCCCCCCCCCCCCCCCCCCCCCCCCCCCCCCCCCCCCCCCCCCCCCCCCCCCCCCCCCCCCCCCCCCCCCCCCCCCCCCCCCCCCCCCCCCCCCCCCCCCCCCCCCCCCCCCCCCCCCCCCCCCCCCCCCCCCCCCCCCCCCCCCCCCCCCCCCCCCCCCCCCCCCCCCCCCCCCCCCCCCCCCCCCCCCCCCCCCCCCCCCCCCCCCCCCCCCCCCCCCCCCCCCCCCCCCCCCCCCCCCCCCCCCCCCCATCACCTACATCCAACTAGATATATATATGTCTGGATCTTTACCCACCACATGATGCTTGCCAAGAGAGAAAATAAAAATGGAATAGAGGAGAATACTATTGACTCTTGCATAAAAGTAAGTACATAAAGTAAAGGATAGGCCCTTAGCAGAGGGAAGCAAAGGTTGTCATGCGCTTTTTATTTTTGGATGTGCAAACTCTTAATGTAAAGAAACATCACTTTATATTGCCCCTTGTGATAGCGACCTTTATTATGCAGTCTATCGCTTTTATTTCTTCACCATCACAAGATCGTACAAAGCTTATTTTTCCTTACAATAAAAGTTCATACATATTTAGGAGCAATTTTTATTGCTTTGGACCGATGACAACTTACTTGAAGGATCACATTCAATCCATAGCTAGATATGGTGGACTCTCATGATGTGAAACTGGGTTTAAGGGTTTTTGGATGCACAAGTAGTATCTCTACTTAGTGCGGAATTTTTGGCTAGCAAAAGATAGGGGGCAAGCACCACATGTTAGAGGCTCCAAAACAATATAGCTTCTATATGAATGTAAGCAAACATAACTCATTACGTTGTCTTCCTTGTCCAATGTCAACTGTTTGACATAGAATATTTAATGGGGCCCACAATCACAAAAGTTGTCCAATATAGTATATTTATATGTGAGACCTCTCTTTCTTTATTACTTTTTCACGAATTGCAACAATGACCAATGCTATGTTTGTTAACTTCCAACAAGTTTTATCAATTATACTTCTTTTATGTGAAGTCATCACTCCCCATGGGATTAGCATATGATCCCTCATGTTTTATTCTTTTTATTTCTTTTCTGAGATTGGATCAACAAAAGTAAAACAACTCAACTCAAACTACTGTTTATTATATAACTCTCACACTCGATTACATAGATAGATAGATCACAAAGCAAACACTAGAAACTAGATCATACTAAAACTTTTATTCTTCTAAATCATGAAATAACTAAAGATCGAACTAAGATAGATAATTATGATAAGAGTGATGGTGATACGATACCGGGGCACCTCCCCCAAGCTTGGCACAAGCCAAGGGTGGTGCCCATACCCGTGTACTCAAGTCTCCTTCTTCGGTGATGGTGGTGTTATGTTCTTAGCAATGATGCCTCTAAGAAGGTGGTTCTCCTCTTTGAGCTTATTGACTTGATGCTTAAGATCCATGATTTCTTTTTGGAGCTTCCCGGTGACAGTTAATGCACCATCCACCCAAGGATGCATCCTGGCAGAGGGAGACAAAGCAACACTCTTTTTCAAGTTACGATAAGAAATAAATCGTGTATTGGGAGGCTTAACCGTATTTGGCAAGCTCGATTTCTTGAATTCCACATGCATCTTTCCAGGTTGGGGTAGTGAGGTTTCTTCTTCTTCCATATCTGTGGAATCCATCCTCTTCAAGTCAGCCTCCACCTCCTCATCGGTCGTCCACCCATAGGGGCCAACATCACCATAGATTCTCGGGTTTGCTGTAGTGTGGGAAACATGGCTCTCTCCATCCGAGTCTTGAGACGACATAGCTTCTGACCTCGCAAATCTGACAGAGAACAACCTAAAACAAGAGCTGATGGGAAACTTCTAATACGGTGGTCAAAACATATGGGAGTATATATGAAGAATTTTTATCTTGCAAAACAAGCATACGAGAGGAAAACGGAGTCGGGAAGGCACACGAGGGGCCCACAAGGCAACACGGAGCGCCCCGAGCTCTCAGCTACTTCTTATTTTTGTATTTTTTTTAATATTCCAAAACGGTCAGAAATAATTTTTATGGAATTTTTGGAGTCAGTTTACTTACCGTATCACATATCTACCCTTTTTCAGAGTTCTGGAGCGTTCTGGAAGGACTCTTTGATGCATTCCTCCGGTGTCATCATTTGAATAATATTAGTTTCAACATTAATGGGAGTACCTGAGATATAATACTTAATTCTTTGCCCATTCACCACTCTCGGGTTGGTGCCTTCAGAGTTGTAGATTTTGATAGCTCCGGAGCGATAAACTTCTTCGATGATATATTGCCCTTCCAATTTAGAGAGAAGTTTTCCTACAAAGAATCTAAAATGAGAGTTGTAAAATAGAACTTGCTCACCCACTTTAAATTCCTGTTTTTGAATTCTTTTATCATGCCATCTTTTAACTTTTTCTTTAAGTAACATGGCATTTTCACAGGCTTGGGTTCTCCAATCATCTAGAGAGCTAATATCAAATAACCTATTTTCACCGGAAAGTTTAAAAGTATAATTAAGTTCTTTAATTACCCAATAAGCTTTATGTTCTAACTCAAGAGGTAAATGACATGCTTTTCCATAGACCATTTTATATGGAGACATAACCATATGATTTTTATAAGCAGTTCTGTAAGCCCATAATGCATCATCAAGTTTCTTAGACCAATTCTTCCTAGATCTGTTAACTGTATTTTGCAAAATTAATTTTATTTCTCTATTACTCAATTCAACTTGACCGCTAGACTGAGGATGATATGGAGATGCAATTCTATGATTAACATCATACTTAGCAAGCAATTTACGGAAAGCACCATGAATAAAATGTGAACCACCATCAGTCATCAAATATCTAGGGACTCCAAACCTCGGAAATATAACTTCTTTAAGCATTTTAATTGATGTGTTGTGATCAGCACTACTAGTTGGAATAGCTTCTACCCACTTAGTAACATAATCAACAGCAACTAAGATATGTGTATACCCATTAGAGGAAGGAAAAGGTCCCATATAATCAAAACCTCAAACATCAAATGGTTCAATAACAAGTGAATAATTCATAGGCATTTCCTGATGTTTACCAATATTACCAATTCTTTGACATTCATCACAAGATAGGACAAACTTACGTGCATCTTTAAAAAGAGTAGGCCAATAAAACCCACACTGTAATACGTTATGTGCAGTTTTGACTCCCGCATGGTGTCCTTCGTATGCCTCGGAGTGACACTTCCATAGGATTTGTTCTTGTTCAAGATCAGGTACACAACATCTAATAATACCATCTACTCCTTCTATATATAAATGTGGGTCATCCCAAAAGTAATGTCTTAAATCAAAGAAGAACTTTTCTTTTGTTGGTATGTAAAACTAGGTGGTATATATTTAGCAACAATGTAATTGGCATAGTCTGCATACCAAGGAGTGTTACGAGAAGCATTTATTATAGCTAATTGTTCATCAGGGAAATCAGCAATAATAGGAAGTGGGTCATCAAGAACATTTTCCATTCTAGACAAATTATCTGCTACAGGATTTCAGCTCCTTTTCTATCAACAATATGCAAATCAAATTCTTGTAGCAAAAGAACCCACCTAATAAGTCTAGGCTTAGCATCTTTCTTCTTCAGAAGATATTTAATAGCAGCATGATCAGTATGAATAGTAACCTTGGAATCAACAATATAGGATCTAAATTTATCACATGCGAACACAACTGCTAAAAATTCTTTCTCAGTAGTAGCATAATTTCTTTGAGCATTGTCTAGAGTTTTACTAGAATAACATTCAATTTCTTATCAACTCTTTGTCCTAGAACAGCACCAACAACATAATCACTAGCATCACATATAACTTCAAAGGGTAGGTTCCAGTCAGGTGGTTGAACAATATGTGCAGATATTAAGGCTTTCTTAAGTATTTTAAAGGCTTCTACGCAATCATCATCAAAAACAAAAATGGAACACCTTTTTGCAAGAGATTAGTAAGGGGCCTAGAAATTTTAGAGAAGTCTTTTATAAACCTTCTATAGAAACCAGCATGACCAAGGAAACTTCTTATACCTTTGATATCTTTAGGACATGCCATTTTCTCAATTGCATCAACTTTAGCTTTATCAACTTCAATACCTCTTTCAGAAATTTTATGCCCCAGGACTATACCTTCATTCACCATAAAGTGGCTCTTCTCCCAATTCAAGACAAGATTAGTTTCTTCACATCCCTGCAAAACTCGATCAAGGTTGCTTAAGCAATCATCAAAAGAAGTTTCATAAATAGAGAAATCATCCATGAAAACCTCAACAATCTTTTCATAAAAGTCTGAGAATATAGCAGTCATACATCTTTGAAAGGTAGCAGGTGCATTACAAAAACCAAAAGGCATACAAAAATAAGCATAAGTTCCAAAAAGACAAATAAATATGGTTTTCTCTTAATCTTTAAGTGATACAAGTATTTGAGAGAAACCAGAATAACCATCTAGGAAGCAAAAGTGTGTATGCTTTGATAATGTTTCTAACATTTGATCAATAAAAGGCAAGGGGTAATGATCTTTCCTAGTAGCTTTATTTAATTTTATGAAATCAATTACCATTCTATAACCGGTTACAATTCTTTGTGGGATAAGTTCATTTTTGTCATTAGGAACAAAAGTAATACCTCCTTTCTTAGGAACACAGTGGACATGACTTACCCATCTACTATCAGCTATGGGATAAATTATACCTGCCTCCGGAAGCTTTAATATTTTAGTTCTTACCACATCCTTCATTTTAGGATTTAATCTTCCTTGATGATCAACAACTGGTTTAGCATCTGGCTCCATATGAATTTTGTGTTAACATAGAGTGGGACTGATGCCCTTAAGATCATCAAGAGTATATCCAATAGCTGCACGGTGCTTCTTCAGAGTTTTAAGTAATCTCTTTTCTTCATGCTCTGAAAGGTTAGCACTAATAATAACAGGATATATCTTATTTTCATCAAGATAAGCATATTTAAGTGTATCAGGTAATTGCTTTATTTCAAACACAGGGTCACTCTTTGGTGGAAGAGGGTCTCCCAAAGTTTCAACAGGCAAGTTATGTTTAAGAATAGGTGCTTGTTTAAAGAACAACTCATCTATTTCATTTCTTTCATTCATATGCATATCATTTTCATGGTCTAGCAAGTATTGTTCTAAAGGATAAGTAGGAGGCACGGCAATAGAAGCAAGACCAATAATTTCATCTTTAGTAGGTAATTCTTCATCATGAGGTTGCCTACTAAACATAGAGAAATTAAATTCATGAGATATATCACCAAACTTAACTCTAACCTTTTCTTTAACACAATCAATTTCAGCATTAACGGTATTCAAGAAAGGTCTACCAAAAATAATGAGACAAAAATTATCTTGTTGTGAACCACGAACAAGGAAATCAGTAGGGTATTTGATTTTACCACACAAGACTTCAACATCTCTAACAATCCCAAGTGGTGTAATAGTATCTCTGTTTGCAAGCTTAATAGTAACATCAATATCTTCAATCTCAACAGTTGCAATATCATTCATCACTTCTTGATATAAAGAGAAATGAATAGCACTCACACTAGCATCCATATCACATAAACCATGATAACAATGATCTCCAATCTTAACAGAAACAACAGGCATGCCAATTATAGGCTTGTTCTTATCTAACATGTCTCGATTATTTCTAACGGGTTTAGCAATTCTAGCAGCTTCATCACAAAAATATATGAAATATCCATCAATATTATCAACCAAGAGATCTTTAACCATTGCAATATTAGGTTCGACTTTAATTTGTTCAGAAGGTCTAGGTGCTCTAATATTACTTTTGTTAACCATATATGAAGCTTTAGCATGTTCCTTAATCATAACAGGGAAAGGAGGTTTCTCAATATAAGCAGTAGGCACAACTGGATCAACATTATAAACAATTATTTCTTCTTTAATACTAACAGGTTCTTCATTTAATTCAATAGGTGGATGATATTTAAACCATTTCTCCTTAGGGAGATCAACATGAGTAGCAAAAGATTCACTAAAGGTAGCTACTATCTCAGAGTCATGTCCATATTTAGTACTAAACTTATGAAAAACATCAGTTTCCATAAAAGATTTAACACAATCAAACTTAAGATTTATACCTGACTCTTTACCTTTGTTGATTTCCCAATCTTCAGAGTTGCATTTAATTCTTTCCAGAAGATACCAACTGAATTCAACGGCCCTCTTCATAAAGGAACCAATAGAAGATGTATCGAGGATGGATTGATCATTATGAGAAAGCCAAGCATAAAAGTTTTGAATAATTTTTTCTCTTGAAAGATCATGATTAGGGCATGTGTGCAACATATACTTAAGCCTCCCCCAAGCTTGAGCAATACTTTCTCCTTCACGAGGCCAATATATCCCCCCCCCCCCCCCCCCCCCCCCCCCCCCCCCCCCCCCCCCCCCCCCCCCCCCCCCCCCCCCCCCCCCCCCCCCCCCCCCCCCCCCCCCCCCCCCCCCCCCCCCCCCCCCCCTATATAATTCCGATCACGATGAACCAAATGCATAGGATAAAATTTTTGGTGAAATTCCAGCTTCAACCGGTTCCAATCCCATGTTTCAGTATCATCACATAGCCTATACCATGTCAATGCCCTTCCCTCCAAAGATAAAGGGAATATATTCTTCTTAACTCCATCTCCGGATAAACCTGCAAGCTTAAACAATCCACAAATTTCATCTATATATATTAAGTGCATATCAGGATGCACCGTTCCGTCTCCTGCATAAGGATTAGCTAGCAGTTTCTCTATCATACCCGAAGGAATTTCATAATAAATATTTTTAGTAGGTTTAGTAGGTTGAGGAGCAACTCTTATTGCTTCTGGTCGAGGTGAAGATACCCCGAACAAGTCCCTCAAATGATTACTTTCCATAGTGACAGGTAACAATAAATTTCAGCACGTAATATAAATGTTTCCTTACCAAATTCCACTCACCAAAGGCGCTTCACTCCCCAGCAACGGCGCCAGAAAAGAGCCTTGATGACCCACAAGTATAGGGGATCAATCATAGTCCTTTTGATAAGTAAGAGTGTCGAACACAACAAGGAGCAGAAGGAAATGACAAGCGGTTTTCAGTAAGGTATTCTCTGCAAGTACTGAAAGTAGCGGTAACAGATAGTTTTTGATAGCAAGATAATTCATAACAAGTACAATTGTAGCAATGTGCAGCAAGGTGGCCCAATCCTTTTTATAACAAAGGACAAGCCGGAACGATCTCTTATATAAAGCAAAGCATTCTCGAGGACACATGGGAATTCTCATCTAGTCACTTTCATGATGTTTAGTTGATTCACGTTCGCTACTTTGATAATTTGATATGTGAGTGGACCGGTGCTTGGGTGCAGTTCTTACTTGAACAAGCCTCCCACTTATGATTACCCCCTCTGGCAAGCATCCGCAACTACGAAAGAAGAATTAAGATAAATCTAACCATAGCATGAAACATATGGATCGAAATCAGCCCCTTACGGAATAGCGCATAACTAGGGTTTAAGCTTCTGTCACTCTAGCAACCCATCATCTAATTACTACTCCACAATGCCTTCCTTTAGGTCCAAAGATGGTGAAGTGTCATGTAGTCGATGTTCACATGACACCACTAAAGGAAGCAACAACATTCATATCATCAAAATATCGAATGAATACCAAATTCACATGATTACTTATGACAAGACTACTCTCATGTCCTCAAGAACAGAAGTAACTACTCACAAATCATATTCATGTTTAAGGTTAGAGGAGTACTGAATAGCATTAAGGATCTGAACATATAATCTTCCACCAAATAAACCAACTAGCATCAACTACAAGATGTAATCAACACTACTAGCAACCCACAGGTACAATCTGAGGTTTTCAAACAAAGATTGAATAAAAGAGATGAACTAGGGTTTGAGATGAGATGGTGCTAGTGAAGGTGTTGATGAAGATTGGTCCTCCCTTGATGAGAGGACCGTTGGTGATGTCGATGGCTTCGATTTCCCCCTCCCGGAGGGAAGTATCCCCGGCGGAATCGCTCCGCCGGAGAGCAAAATAGCTCCTACCCAGGTTCTGCCTCGAGACGGCAGCGCTTCATGCCGAAAGTCTTCTCTATAAATTTTTCAGGGCAAATGAGCCTATATAGCAAAAGGAGGGGGCCGGAGGCCTGCCAGGGGCCCCACAAGGCATCAGGGCGCCCCCAGGGGGGTGCCCTGTTGCCTTGTGGGCAACTGGTGGGTCCCCTCTGGTATATTGATACGTCCAATTTGCATCATGATTTGCTACTAATAATTATTATGTTTTTTATTATTATTTCACTTTATGGTACAATTCTTATGCCTTTTCTCTCTTATTTTGCAAGATTCACATGAAGAGGGAGAATGCCGGCAGCTGGAATTCTGGACCTGAAAGAGGTGAAACAGAGATAGCTATTCTTCACAACTCCAAATGACCTAAAAATTTACAAAGAATTATTTTGGAATATATAAAAAATATTGGTGAAAGAATTACCAGGAGGGGACCCACCGGGCAGCCACAAGCCTGGGAGGCGTGCCTCCCAAGCTTGTGGGGCCCCTGGCTGGCCTCCGGCCCCCTCCTTCTGCTATATGAATCCATTTGCCCTAGAAAAAATCAGAAGAAGACTTTCGGGATGAAGCGCTGGCGTCTTGAGGCGGAACCTAGGCAGGAGCTATTTTGCTCTCCAGCGGAGTGATTCCGCCGTGGATACTTCCCTCCGGGAGGGGGAAATCGAAGCTATCGACATCACCGACGGTCCTCTCATCGTAGGAGGACCAATCTTCATCAACATCTTCACCAGCACCATCTCATCTCAAACCCTAGTTCATCTCTTGTATTCAATCTTTGTCTCAAAACCTCAGGTTGGTACCTGTGGGTTGCTAGTAGTGTTGATTACATCTTTTAGTTGATGCTAGTTGGTTTATTTGGTGGAAGATTATATGTTCAGATCCTTAATGCTATTCAATACCCCTCTGATCTTGAACATGAATATGATCTGAGTAGTTACTTTTGTTCTTGAGGACATGGGAGAAGTCTTGTCATAAGTAATCATGCGAATTTGGTATTCGTTCGATATTTTGATGCTATGTATGTTGTGCTTCCTTTAGTGGTGTCGTGTGAACGTCGACTACATGACACTTCACCATCTTTGGGCCTAAGGGAAGGCATTGTGGAGTAGTAATTAGATGATGGGTTGCTAGAGTGACAGATGCTTAAACCCTAGTTTATGCGCTATTCCATAAGGGGCTGATTTGGATCCATAAGTTTCATGCTATGGTTAGAGTTATCTTAATTCTTCTTTCGTAGTTGCGGATGCTTGCGAGAGGAGGTAATCATAAGCGGGAGGCTTGTTCAAGTAAGAACAGCACCCAAGCACCGGTCCACCCACAAATCAAATTATCAAAGTAGCGAACGCGAATCAAACAAACATGATGAAAGTGACTAGATGAAATTCCCTTGTGTCCTTGATAATGCTTTGCTTATTATAAGAGATCATTTCGGCTTGTCCTTTGCTATAAAAAGGATTGGGCCACCATGCTGCACTTTATTATACTTGTTACTTGTTACTTTTTACGAATTATCTTGCTACCGAAACTATCTGTTACCGCTACTTTCAGTACTTGCAGAGAATACCTTACTGAAAACCGCTTGTCATTTCCTTCTGCTCCTCGTTGGGTTCGACACTCTTACTTATCGAAAGGAATATGATTGATCCCCTATACTTGTGGGTCATCATATATGTTCCCTCCAGTATTTTTTATATATTCAATAAAAAATCTCCGTGAAATTTTAGGTTAATTGGAGCTCTGTAGAATAGGTAGCTCTGCTGTAGCTATTTCAGGTCCAGAATTCCAGCTGCTGGTATTCGCCATCTTCATATAAATGTTGCAAATTAAGGGAGGAAAGGCATAAGAATTGCATCACAAAGTGAAATAATGACCAAGTACATTATAAATAATAGTAGGAAATCATGATGCAAATTGGACGTATCACCCACCCATTCACCCCCACACTCTTCTTCCTCCAACTCAGTACCTCTCCCCCTCTCTCCCTCACCCAAGACTCTCTCAAATCTCTCTCCATAGCTTCAGATTTGTCTGGTGGATCCAGACCATTTTCATCACTCAAGGTACCTCTCTCACCCCCCCTCATTTTGGTTGGTTGCAATCATCTCTTTTTGTGGCATTGTTCACTTTTGTGCAAACCCTAGCTTTGCTCTTTTTGTGGTTAAATCAACGGATATGATGGATGTTAGGGTTCTTTCTGAGCTTGACTCTATTTCGTATGCCTACTATTGTTGTAGGTAGCAAGATCTAGGGTTAGGGTTAGAGATTTTGCTATGGTTAGGTTAGGGTTATGTTAATGGTTAAGGCCGGGGTAACGGTTATGGTGATGGTATAAATGACATCTCAAATTGTATGACGGCACCGGTAATCTTCATTGAGGCATGTGTTGAGACGGCGGAAAACTGTCAACGCGTAGTCATTGAGGAAGAGATGCACGTGTGGGTAAAGACCGTCGACGAGTTAAATGAAGCTTTGTAACACCCCTAGGTAATGAGCTACAGTGACCCTCCAGATTAGGCTAAATCATTTTGGTTTGCAATGCTTGATCACTTTGGATTCATATCTCATTTCAAATTCCACCACTGAAATCAATTCAAATTGCAAGTGAAATTTAAAGTTTCACAAACATGGTTGCAAAACAGTCCATCATTTAGCAAATATTCCATAACAATTATTTGTTAAGGAAAACAACATCACTTATTTGCTTAATTGGGCTCTAGCAATTAAAACAGTGCCACATCAGGATTTTTAAATGCCTTTTTCACTTATGCAAAATTAAAATTAATTCAAACTCCTCCCAAAATTTTTGTGGCAGTGCCAAATATTGCAATGTATTTATGTGGCCAAGTTCCATATTTTAAAAAAGTCATTTGGTGGCTATATAATTTGCAAAACAGTTTCTATAAAAAGAAACATGGAAAGAAAAGAAGAAAAAGAAGAAACCACTGTGCACTTAAGCCCACCAGCTATAGGAGCCGGCCCAGCCCATCTCTCCCTCTCCTTCGACCTCACGTACAGAGATGTGTGCGTGGCGGCCATCCACGCCTCCATGGCGCCGTTGCCGCCATGTCAAGCATCCAGTGAATCCCCGAGGAGGATAAGGTCGTCTCTGACCCCGTGGACAAACCCTAATCCTCATTCTCCCCCTCATTCACTCTCTCGTTTGATTTGGAGCTCGCGCTCGCCATGGCCATCATCGTAGCCATGGCCACCGTGCGCCTCATCGCCTGAGAAGACGTTCAGGAGCCTCCCTGCCATCGTCTCCTTCGTCTGCACTTGCTGGATAGGACCGGGAGAGCCGCAGCACGTCGCCATAGCCGGTCCCTTCGCCTACGGTCTCCGTCATCCGTTGCCAGATCCCGCTACTTCGGCCGTCCCCAACCCCCCTCGAGCTCGCCTGCAACCTCCCCGGTGAGCCCTCCTTCGATTCCCCTCGTTTCCCACTCCGTTCCGCAGCCTCCTCCGTGCTTGGCCGCCGTCCCCAAAGACTGCGCTCACCACACCCGTCGCCGCGCTCTGCCTCGCCTCTGGCCGCGGCCTGGCCACGTGCACCGGTGCCCTGGCAGCGCCCAGGTAAGCCCTCGCAGCCGCCCACGGCCCTGTCTCCTACCGCTGCCTCGCCCTACTGCTGCTCGCGGCTGCTGCTTTGCCGCCGCCGCTGCTCGCCCTGCTGTTGCTCCTGTTGCTAGCTGCTGCTTTGCGGCTCGCTGCTAGCTGCTGCCACTCGATGCCCACGGCTGGCCGCGCCCTCGCGTGCGTGCACCCGCACTTGGCCGTGGCCCGGCTCCGTCGCACCCCGTGCCGCGCCTCCCCAGGCCGCGCCCGCGCCGCTGCCACTGCCCATCGTCGCCCGCTGCAGCTCCGGCCGGCCGGCCTTTCCGCGCCCTAGCCTCGGCCAGTGGCTGCGTGCGCCCAGCCGCCCCTGTGTGGCCGCCGACCACTGCCAGTAGTGCCCAGCCCCAGCTTAATTAGGGGGCAATCCCCTGTTAGTACTAACCCCCTCTAACCCTCACTAACATGTGGACCCCCACAGCTTTAATAACCATACAGCTAATGCATGTGACAATGATATGTGGGTCCCGCTGCTAAATAAATCAATTTAGTTAAATTAAATAATTACCAGTTAATGATATCTGGGACCCACCAGTCAGTTTGACCAAGTCAACAGTCAACCAAGTTGACTGCTGACTGGGCGGTTGACTAAGTCAACTGGGCCCCGTGGCCCCACCTGTCATCCACTGTGGCTAGCCCACAGTGGCTGTAAAAGGTTTCTGCACTGTTTAAAATTCGAATTAAATTTAATTCCAGGATTTTTAGAATATTGCTAAAACTTTGAAAAATCATATAAAATAAACCGTAACTTGGATGAAAATAATTTATATATGAAAAATGATCAAAAAAATAAGACGAATCTGAATATGCCATCCACATACCTGTCACATGCCTCCAACACTGCAAACATGGAACCTTCCCCTCCAGATCGCCTGTTCGATAACTGCCCAGAGCCGGGAAAATATTCCCAGATATTTTCCCGCATCGTCTGTAATGTGTGGCACCGCATTAGGTCACCCCTAGCATAGCATACTGTCATGTCATGCAATGTGATGCTTTTGTTTGCTTTATATTTACTGTTTCTTCCCCCTCTTCTCTCCGGTAGACCCCGAGACTGCTGTTGACCCCGAGTACGACTATGTCGCAGACGCCCAGCCTCTTTCAGCAAAGCTTCCAAGCAAGCAAAACCCCCTTGATCATTCCTATATCGCCCATTCTTTCTCTCCCATACTCGCATTAGATTTTGCTACCGTTCTTCGATAGCTCCTATTTTGATGCTTAGCCTGATTTTGTAACCTGTTGCTAATACTTTACCTGTTGTCCTATATGCTTAGTATAGGCTGGTTAGTGATCCATTAGTGGCCCCGCACCCATGTCCATGTTGCCATACTTTGCATCCAGATGCTCGATCAGTGTGATCAACGTGTAGAGACCGACACATCACCGCACACCCCCTTAGTTGTACGACTCTGCAGAGCTACTATCGAGTGCCGAGGGTGATACCTCCTACCTCACTCCTGATGATATCTCTGTAGTGTAGCTAGTCGATTGTGGGTTACCGAGGGTGATTCCTCTTTCACCACCTCCGATGATGCCTCTGTCGTGCAGCCCCTCAAGTGTGAACCCATCGAGGGTGATTCCTCCAAGTTCACCTTGACGGTTACATCGAGTAGGAATCCATTGAGGGTGATTCCTCAGATTTCCCCCTTGATGTTATGGACACGCGGATACCCTGTATTTACCTTAGTCCCTTGTTAATGTCGGGTCGACCCCGAGGGGTACCCGCGAGAGTGAAGTCGGGTTAACCATGAGGGTACCCGCGAGATAATTACGTGCCACGCCGGGTAGGCAGACCGCCCCAGGAAAGGGATGGGCCTGACCCTTGCCGTAAGTCCGCAAGACGGGGCGACAGGATCACTGATCATCACCGTGAGCTCCCAACACACTAATGGGTTCGGATATGTGATCTGAGTAGGCCTCCAGCCTTTTCGCACTAACCACCACGCGGGATAAGATATGGGCACTCGGCGGCGTACGATTCTCCCGAAAGCTCTGTCAGACGTCCAGTTCAGCATTGTGGGCCTGTCAGGCCAGTGCCATCCAGGATGAGGTGGTGCTCGTCCTGGCTCATCGCACAATGACCCGGAGTGCTTAGGACGATTGGCCCATGACCCCTTCGCACTTAGGATGTAGACCGGCGGGGACCTCTTTGCGGAGCCTATGTAGGACTACGTCGTGTTGATCAGCCGAGGCCGGGCATAACCCGAAAAAGTGTGTCTGGCCAGAGTTAATCGAGCGTGTTGGGTAAGTTGGTGCACCCCTTCAGGGAAGTTATCTATTCGAATAGCCGTGTCCATGGTAACAGGATGCTCGGAGTTGTATCCCGATCTACTACAACTAGAACTGGATACATGTGACACTAAACTGATATGATGGCTCCGGGATCACTTCCTCGTGGAGTAGACAAGGAAGGATCTTTGGGCGTTACTAATATATATATTTGTTACTACATGTTATGTTATTCTACTCTCTTCTGTTACTGCAAGACGCTGCAAGATGCTAGTCTTCGATAGGCTAGGCCTTCCCTCTATTCTTGCATTTCTGTAGTATAGTCCACAGATACAGCCCCTTCCCTTTGATACCAATGCATACTTAGTTTAGTTCTGATGTAAGTCTTGCGAGTACTTTGGATGAGTACTCACGGTTGCTTTGCTTCCTTTTTCCCCTCTACCTGGTTGCTGCGATCAGATGACGGAGTGCCAGAGACAGCTGATCCCGTCGACGACTACTACTACCCCAATGGAGCCTACTACTATGTGGAGACAGATGACCAGGAGTAGTTTTGGAGGCTCCTAGGCAGGAGGCCTGTGCCTCTTCGATGTAGATGTCGTTGTTTTTCTCAGCCTTCTTAAGGCAACCTTCTCTAATTATGTCTGTACTCAGATACTGATGCTTTTGCTGACTCTTGTGTAACTCAAGCTTATGTATTCGAGCCCTCGAGGCCCCTTGTCTTGTAATATAAAGCTTGTATTATTTTATTTTGTGTCTAGAGTTGTGTTGTGATATCTTTCTGTGAGTCCCTGGGCTTGATCGTGCGCATTTGCGTGTATGATTAGTGCACGATTGAGTCAGGGGAGTCACAAGCTTCGAGGGACTTTGCATCATGTTATTTCTGTGATTACCCTCTAAAGGTCATCGAAGAAAAAGAAAAGAATTTTCGTGACCTCAGGACAAACGAAAAACTTCGTAGAGGTGATCTTGCAAGTCAAATCGCATTTTGCGCAACAAGGGAAGAATTGGCTCAGCTAGACATGCAAAACCTGAACTAGATCATTGACTGGGTAATTAAGCAACGAGCTTCACCGATACCGAGACAGGCTTCTCATTGGGGGTTGGGTTCTTCAAAGAAAGGACGTCATTTTTTCCAACCCGGGACCATACCACAAGATATTTTATTGAAGCCTCTGCAAGTGCGTCATGGGAATTATGCACGCATGAAAAATAAGAGTGGTTGATGTCTGTGAGCTCCTCTTGCGGAAGCTCCGATATTGCTTGAACTTTGTGGTGTTGTAGTGTCATTTGAACCCCTTGTCATTTGTCATATGCATTTTAGTTGAGCTTTGTATGTGATATGTAATATTTTTCCTTTGAACACCATCAGAACTTCGTGTTGTATGACATTTGAACTAAGTTATGTTTTTCATGTCATGTCATGCGAAGTAATCTAGGTTATATTTGTATATTATTTGAACTACACAATTTTTTCTTATGGTCTAGCATAAAGACAACATGGACCAGATTTCCTAACAAAATAGAAAATCCATCCCTACCGCCGAAATATGTGTTTGGAAGGCCCAACACACATGATCACTAAAAAGGTGTTGGCACCTTTTCATGTGTTTGGAAGGCCCGGAATAACAAGGTATTGCCTTGAGAATGCCATGGTGCCAATCCGATATGATGCATACCTCCCTATTCCCAACCACTTTGATCCTCACATGCCCCATGAACAACTCCTGGTTGTCGTCATACTCGGAAGGCACCATTGTCCGGTTTCATGCATTTTTCTTCCACGGACCCTCCATGGGCAACCTTTTTTGTCACATTTCACAGTGTAATACACCTTTTGGTTGGAATGACCAACAACAAATGGCCTATGATTCCGAATAGCATAGTCACTCAACCACACATTGAACTCTTGCAATGACCCAAACTTCACGCCTTTCTTCAAATGAGCATTCTCTTGCTCGTTCTCCGGCCTTGGATCACCGACTTTCGGGCATGGTGTTGGTTGATACAATCCAAGTCTCATGCCACCATCAACAACGGCCTTGTTGGTAAGGCTAAGTGAAAGTGCAACTAATCCCCGAGAGGTTTTGGTAATTCATAACAACATATGCATCATTGAACTAATGCCTACTCAAAGAATATTTCAAGAAAGTTCAATTTAGGTATGGCAATGGGATGTGAATGTGGACCCCTCAAAATGCAAAGAACAAACATTGGCAAAGTTTTAAGACTCTACATTTTTGGATAAGTGATCAAAGATCACATTGAGGCCATAGGAAAGCCAATACTATTAAAAGGAGATGAGGTTTTGATCATGGACTAACTGCTCATGTGTTTAGAGATATTGCTTCAAAAACCTCGGCCACACTCTCACATTCATCTATGTCCAAAACCATAATGTCCATCTCGGTCCCACCGAACCACATCCAGCCAGGCCCATCGAGAAATACTTGACATAACCAATGCCAAAACACTAGCACCTTAGTCTCACTGAGATGACCCTTCGGTCCCACCGAAGAGCACTTGCCAACCTTCTTTTGCCTATCAATTTCATCTCAGGATTTTCGAGTTGTTTCGATCAGTCTCACCGAAATGTGGAAAGTGATTAGGTCATCACCCATCGGTCTCACCGAGCTGTTTCATCTGGTCTCACCGAAAAGCTTAAAGTTCAGGACTTTTGTACTAGTCAGTCTCACCGAGTATTTCCACCCGGTCCCACCGAGTAGTGCCTAACATTGTGTAACGGCTAGATGTTTGGTGCTGCCTATGTAGACCCCCACCCATTCCACCAACTCTCAGAGAGCAACCAGGACGAAACTACCACTTCCCATATCCATTTTCTGAGAGAGAACCATCTACACTTGTGTTGAAATCAAGGGGATTCCACTCCAACATTTAATCCTTGATTTCTAGCCTCCCCAAGTTGCTTTCCACACCAATCCTTCTCCTACCGCATAGCCAAATCTGTGAGAGAGTGATTGAGTGTTGAAGAGACTATCTTTTGAAGCACAAGAGCAAGGAGTTCGTCATCAACAACAACATCTATTACCTTTTGGAGAGTGGTGTCTCCTAGATTGGTTAGCTGTCACTTGGGAGCCTCCAAGCTTGTGGAGTTGAACCAAAGAGTCTGTAAGGGCAAAGAGATCGCCTACTTCATGAACATCTACCCCGAGTGAGACTAGTTCTTCATGGACGTAAGCCACGACGGCATAGACAAGGTTGCTTCTTCGTCGACCCTTCGTGCATGGAGCCCTTCATGGACTCACGTAGCCGTTACCCTCTGTGGGTTGAAGTCTCCATCAACGAGGATGTACGATAGAACCACCTATCGGATCCATGAGAAAAATCGCCGTGTCTTCATTGCGTTTGATTTCCCCAACCCTTCCTTTATGTTCATATGCAAAGTCTTTACTTTCCGCTGCCTACTATCTAGACTTGCATGTGTAGGGTGTAACAAGACTTGTGAGAATTGCTAAAAACTTGCCAAGAACTAAAATAGGGAAATGCTAAGTTTTATTTGGTCAAGTAGTCTAATCACCCCCTCCCCTCTAGACCTACTTGCGATCCAACACTATGACCAAGAAACAATGGGGCACCTCTTTGCTTGCACGTCACCCAGACATACACTTGTTTTTCTTGCACCATGAATTCATCCTCGCCCAATTCTTCCTCCGGACCCTCGTCATCCGAGCCATACCCATACGTATGGCTATAGGGGAGGCAACGATCCATGTCCTGTTGGAAGACAATGATATCCAAGTTACCGATGGGATTATAATGAATCTCTTCATCTTCCACATCATCATCACCATGAGAAATAACATGAATCTCTATCTCTTGAATTGGTATGGCTCTAGCATTCATCTCGGCTTCATTTGGTTGGCTACTTGGTGGTTGGCTAGAAGAATTGGGTACATACACCTCGACCATCCCATCATGCATTGGGGAGGAGGCATTCCGGTTCAAGTCGATTTGTAGCCAAGGAACTTCAATCTTGGTGGCAAACAATTCAAGTGACTTGTCTTCCGATTCCTCAACTTTATCCATGTACACCTTCCAATGCAGCTTCGAGGTGATAGACATACTCTTCAATCGAGACTTTGATCCCACTCCAACATCATACCTTCCAATAAGTTTAACCTCATCATTGGGGTCAATCCAATGTAACACATTTCTCACTTTCTCAACAGCCTCCTCATAGCTTGGGCTTGAGTCAAAAACCATGGGTTCTTCCCCTTTGTCGGCATTGCCATTCATAAATGCCTCCTTGTCCAAATAATGAACATTAACGAGTCTATCCATCTAAAAACAATGTGAAATAAATAAAGTCATCGATGGGCCGGCCAATTTATATGGATCAAGTATCTATACTATGCATCCCATGAATCAAGGAACTTCTATACATTACATTCAAACAACAAAACAAGTAAGAAAATAGCATGACCAAATTAACACATAAATGGTGATATTTCTTAACCCTAAAGCTAACAAAACCCCTAACCCTAGATCTTGCTACCAACAACACTATTAGGCATATCACATATAGTCAAGCACAAAGCACAACCCTAAAATGCATCACGTCCATTGATTTCACCACAAGAAGAGCAGAGCTAGGATTTGCACAAAAGTGAGCAATACCACCAAAAGAGATGATTCCAACCAACCAAAATGAGGGGGTTGAGAGAGGTACCTTGAATGATGAAAATGGCCCGGATCCAGTGGACAAATATCACCCAATGGAGAGGGATTTAGTGGAGGCTTTGGTGGGGGAGAGAGAGGGGAGAGAGGCTGAGCTTGGGGAAGAAGATGATTGGGTGAATGTGTGGGTTGGGGGCTCACCCAGCCCCCCTCCCCCCACCCCCCACTCACTTAACTCTTCAGTACCCTACTGTTAGGGTCGTTGGCGATAGGGTATCACCGCCTACCGCCAGGGACCCCGATGATAGTTATCCACGTCAACAGGGATGCCGGAGCCATTACCCCTACCGCCGAGGTCCTTAGTGGTAGGGTGTGTTACCCTACCATCAGGGACTGTGATGCTAAGAAAAGGGTCAGATCGTGATTTTTTTGAACCGGGATCAGATCGTGTTTAAATTTAAAAAATGGTCAAAACAGTGATTTCGGCCTTGGAAGGTTGATTACCAAAGACTAGTCCTGGTCTTGCCGCTTTTCACTTTCCCCTCTCATCGGGTGGAGAGGAGACGAGATTCACTGGTGATGGCAGAGGAGTTGTGGGAGGAGGGTCGGGGGTTGGACTTCCTCGAGAGCCTGGGCCCGGACATCTCCGCCACCGTCTTCAGCCTGCTCCACGACCCCGCCGACCTCGCCCGCGCCACCGCCGTCTCCCACTCCTGGCGCCGATTCGGTACGCCCAAATTTTCTGGATCTGCCTTTACATGCCTATATGCATCCATCTATGTTGATTCTAGTCTAGGTACTTAACTAACCAGCGATCCATTCCATGCGGAAATTCCATAATTGATTTGACGACGATGTCACCCAAATAGGCCGCTTACATGTTAGACTAATATGTCACGTATCGTGACATATCTCCTAATCCCCTAAATCGAGGAGTATCGATATTATTGTGATCTCCCATTTATGGTTAGGATTGCAATTCTGTGTATATATTGACATGCAATGGAAAAGCCCAACCGTGGCAAGTATTCCTAAATCTTTCATGGTATCAGAGCCACGAGATGAAGGCTTCTCTGCTGCTCCACGAGATGAAGGCTTCTCGGCGCTCCAACAGCACCTCGGCCTCCGCCTTCTATGCCGCCAAAGGACCAGCCCCTGCTCCTCCTAGCGGTGGCGGTGCGTCCTCCGGGGGCAGCGGTTGTGCTCCTTCCGGGGCGGCCGGCGGCCAGCCATGGCGGGCTCCCGCCCACAACCCTCATGCCACCGGCTATGGCAAGGGGAAGGGCAAGAACAAGGGCTACAAGTCTGCCGGTGGTGCTCCTCCAATGCCAACTCCTTTCAACCCTTGGACAAGAGCCATCCAGATGTGGCCCATGCAGTCCCGCCCCAACAGCACCGGCAGCAGTGGCATCCTTGGACGGGGTCCGGGCTCACGCGCCCACGCCTACATGGCCGCTCCCCCGGCTGCTCCCGGCGCACCCTACGGCGGCTATGGCGCAGCTCCGTACGGCGCCGTGCTGCCCTACGCCGCACCACCGACAACGGCACCATCATGGGACATCCTGCTCTCGCCCAACACTTCACCAACATGACGTTGCAGCAGCCCGCTCCCGAGTGGGTCATGGACAGCGGCGCGACCGCCCACCTTTCCTCCGATGCCGGTATCTTATCCTCCCTTTCTCCTCATCCTATATATCGTCATGTGGTGGTCGGCGACGGTTCCACCGTTCCCGTCACCACATCCGGTCATTCTTCCCTTCCCTCTCTTTTTCCTAATAGACCTCTTCACTTATGTCATGTCTTAGTAACACCTAGCATTATCAAAAATCTTATTTCTGTTCGTCAATTCACTACTGACAATCAGTGCATCGTCGCTTTTGACCCTTTTGGCTTCTCTGTGAAGGACCTTCATTCCCGGCGCGAGATCCTTCGGTGCAATAGTACGGGGGAGCTCTACACGTTCACATGCCCTCCGCCTCCTCGCGCCGTCGCAACGCTCACCGCTTCTCAGGACGTGTGGCACCGTCGCCTCGGTCATCCCGGCCATGATGCTTACTGTCGCCTCTCGCAGCATATTTCCCTTCCTTGTATTAGACAAATAAACCACTCCACTTTATGTCATGCTTGTCAACTAGGACGTCATGTACGTTTGCCTTTTTCTGCTTCTACTACTCGTACCACTCATCCATTCAAGTCAGTGCATTGTGATCTTTGGACTTCACCGATCTTGAGTGTTTCTGGCAATAAATATTTTTTAGTCATTCTTGATGATTTCACACATTTTCTATGGACCGTTCCGCTTCGCCAAAAATCTGATGCTTACGCCTCGCTCTCCACTTTTCGCGCGTTCGCTCATACTCAGTTTGGCTTACCTCTCGTGTCCATACAATGTGACAACGGTCGTGAGTTCGACAACAACAAACTCCACTCTCTTGCCGCTACGCACGGTATCCATATTCGCTTTTCTTGCCCATACACATCCCAACAAAACGGTAAAGCTGAACGCATCATACGCACTGTCAATGACATTGTGCGTTCTCTCTTATTTCAGGCTAGCTTACCACCTCGTTTTTGGGCCGAAGCACTTCACACCGCCACTCATGTTCTCAACCGTCTTCCCACCAAAACCATTAGCGCTCCCTCTCCCTACTTTGCCCTTCACAACAACCATCCCGATTACTCGTCACTACGCGTCTTCGGCTGCCTATGCTATCCCAACACCGCCTCCACTATGCCACATAAACGGTCGCCACGTTCGAGTGCTTGCGTCTTCCTCGGCTATTCCTCTCATCATAAGGGATATCGGTGCATGGATCTCACTACCCACCGCATCATCATCTCTCGCCACGTCGTCTTCGATGAGATGACCTTCCCTTTTGCCTCCCTACAGCCCACTCACGCCGCCACATACGACTTTCTTGCCGACGATGACACACTACCCATAGTTGTCCCGCCTCTTCTGATCGCCACTCCTACCCCTACCCTGCCACCCTCCCCTCCTCCCGTCCCTCCCTCCCCAACCGCACCACCCTCACCGCCCGCCCCTCCCTCACCGGGCGCCCCTCCCGCACCCACTCATCGCACGCGCAGCACCTCCGGCATCCACAAGGGTCCTCGCGAGCGGCTTAACCTGCATGTTTCATCTGTCAGCAGGTACTCGCCGGTTCCCACCTCAGCCCGTGCAGCTCTCAAGGATCCCAACTGGCTCAATGCTATGAATGCAGAGTACCGCGCTCTCCTCAGCAACAACACTTGGGATCTTGTGCCCCCTCCTCGGGATGCTAACATCGTCTCCGGCAAGTGGGTTTTTCGCCACAAGCTCAAACCCGATGGCTCCCTCGATCGCTATAAAGCTCGTTGGGTGCTTCGGGGTTTCTCTCAGGAGCCCGGTGTCGACTTCGACGAGACATTCAGCCCGGTTGTCAAACCGGCCACCGTGCGTGTCATCCTCTCCATCGCGCTCTCTCTTAATTGGGAGACTCGTCAGCTCGACGTCAAGAATGCCTTTCTGCATGGCACTCTTGCTGAGGTTGTCTACTGTCGTCAACCCACTGGCTTCATCGACTCCACTCGCCCCGAGCACGTCTGTCGGCTGAACCGTTCACTCTACGGTCTCAAGCAGGCTCCTCGTGCGTGGTACCAGCGCTTCGCGACTTTGATCACTTTGACTGGCTTCGTGTGCTCCCGCTCGGACACCTCGTTGTTCGTCCTCCGGTGTGCGGAAGGCACGGCCTTCCTCCTGCTCTATGTGGACGACATCGTCCTCACCGCCTCATCGACCCGCTTGCTGGACAGGATCACGGCCTCTCTCCGAGCCGAGTTTGCCATGACGGACATGGGCAGCCTCCACTACTTCCTCGGCATCGCGGTCACCCGCGACTCCTCCGGCATGCATCTTTCGCAAGCCAAGTATGCCGCGGAGATTCTGGACAGGGCCGGCATGACTTCTTGCAAGTCGGCCTCGACACCCGTTGACACATCGCCGAAGCTCGCTGCTACTGCCGGTCCTTCCGTGGCCGATCCCACGGAGTACCGGAGTCTTGCCGGAGCTCTCCAGTACCTCACCTTTACGCGCCCCGACATCGCGTATGCCGTTCAGCAGGTTTGCCTTCATATGCACGACCCGCGTGAGCAGCACCTCGCGGCCATCAAGCGCATCTTACGCTACGTCAAGGGCACGCTTTATCACGGTCTTCAGCTCTACTCGACTTCACCGGACTCCATGATTGCCTACACCGACGCCGACTGGGCCGGCTGCCCTGACACTCGGCGCTCAACGTCGGGCTTCTGTGTTTACCTCGGAGATAACCTCGTCTCTTGGTCCTCCAAGCGGCAACACACGGTCTCGCGCTCGAGCGCTGAAGCCGAGTACCGCGCCGTGGCCAACGCCGTGGCTGAGGCGAGTTGGCTTCGGCAACTTCTCCAGGAGCTTCATCGACCATCTCCTCCTGCGACGATCGTCTTCTGCAACAACATCAACGCCGTCTACATGTCCACGAACCCAGTACAGCATCAGCGTACCAAACACATCGAGATCGATCTCCACTTCGTTCGCGATCGTGTTGCCATGGGTCAGGTCCGTGTGCTGCATGTTCCCTCGTCACGCCAGTTCGCCGACATCTTGACGAAGGGACTCCCGTCGCCGTTGTTTCTGGATTTTCGGTCCAGTCTCAACGTCCGCTCTCCTCCCGTTGTGACTGCGGGGGAGTGTTAGACTAATATGTCACGAATCGTGACATATCTCCTAATCCCCTAAATCGAGGAGTATCGATATTATTGTGATCTCCCATTTATGGTTAGGATTGTAATTCTGTGTATATATTGACATGCAATGGAAAAGCCCAACCGTGGCAAGTATTCCTAAATCTTTCATTACAGAACCATCTCAATTGTTGGTGTTATGCTGGCTTGTGTTCGTTTTTCTATTCTTTCCTTCATTTGAGCCCCTAAATTATATTTTTCCTTCAGCAATTCTTTCAAGGCTAGGGTGCGGCCCCCTGACTAATATATAGCTCCGCCACTAAATCAAATTTTTGCTGCTATGCTAGCTGGTGTTTGTTTTTCCATTCAATGACAAACTATACGCAAGGTTCAGACTAGCTGAATTAATCTTTTTTTTGCAGTTATTGCAAATCAGTTCAGCAAGATCCTGTGCCTGCGGGTTTATCCGGAGGTTTCCAACTTCACGCGTATTGAGTTGAGCAGTTTCAGCAGTGCACACCGAAATGCTGGATCAAGTGCTTGTGCTGGGCTGGAGAAGCTCGGGAGGGATCACAGGGTGTACATGCATCGTAGCCATGGTCTTCTCTCGCCGTACGACCCCAAGGATTGCATCAGTCACTGCATGGGCGCATCCAGCACTGATCATTTCCCTGAAGAGGCCATAGAAAATACCCTTGAACCGGTTGATCGCAAGGACAGGAGACCGTCTTATTGGTCGACCGGTGGCGAGAAAGATCCTGCTGTGCCAGAGTGCCTGATATATAGGCTTCAGTCAGAGCTGTGTCTCGTTGATGAAATCAGGATACGGCCATTAAAAGGTTTGGCGCCCAAGACTTGATTCAGCCTTCTTTCTGTATGCAAAAGGTGCCTTCTGTGTTAATACTCTTCACCGCGCGTGCAGCATTTTTCCGACATGGTCATCCGATATATTCAGCAAAACACGTCCGGTTCCGCTTGGGCTATCTAAAGCCACCCCTCTGGTCTGAAACACATGTATATGTTCAAAGGGATGCGGAGCTGATTGATGATAGCAACTATATCTGGACGTACACATCTCCGGAATTTCCAATGTTGCAGGTCAGTTGAATACATATTCCTAGCTGTGTTTCTTGTTTGTGTAATAAATATAAAATTTAGATGTACGGAAGTAACTTGAGGCGTGATATTCCAGGAAAATGCGATGCAGTCTTTTAAGCTACCACACTCGGTTCTATGTATTGGTGGAGTGGTAAAGATTGAGCTTCTTGGGAGGGTCCACACTCCACAAGGACACGTTTGATGGTCTGTACTACATATGGTGAGCTTTCGAGCACTTGTAGAAACACTGCAATTATTTCATATGATCATCTCTTCCATTACACTGATATATTGGCTATGCACTTTGTCCCAGTGTGTCTCATGTCCAAATAGTGGGGAAGCCACTGTCACGATATTTTGGGGTCGCTCCTAGCAAAAATGATGTAGTTCTCAGTTACTATCTGGATTTTCGTAGATTCGGGGGACGATCACAGCAAAGTACATGACTTTGCGTTGAGGATCTGGCACTTCGGTATGGCTCGAGGGATAGGAGAATTGAACCATGAGCGTTGAGCAGGCTGTCCGGTGGGTACATAAAAGAGATGAATCGGAGGAGATACAAGTGAAGCATATCTCGTCGAGCTCGTGTCTATTGGTTTCGAATAAAAGAAGTCCTTAGTGATCCTGTGGGAAACTGAAAATGTATTTGCTTGTGTAACTGACAAGCACAAAAGAGACGCATGATTGACTCGCTTGTTATAAAATCAGTGCTAATATTATTTAAGATCAAGTGAGTCCATCTACGAATGAATGAATATAAACGTCTTGAACCTATTTGGAAGAAGGAATGAATCTGGAGACTTCAGGTACTAGCAATGCACATTGCATAGAAAATATAACTTGCATTTGATAGAAAACCGATCTACTCCCTCGCAAATTGGATGTGATAAGATGTTATATTATGGGACGGAGGGAGTAAAATTTAGATGTGCCCACCACAACCCACTTTATGGAGGAAAAACTATGTATTTTGGCAGACCAACCTAAAATTTTATTCTAGAAAGCTATTGGTTAATTTTTAATTAGTAGGCTTATTATAAGCTTTGGACGGTTCTGCAGGAGAATTGCTGAACCAGAGCGTGCTTGGAAGCCTTGGACGGTTCGACCTAGGTTGTGTCTGTTCTTTTTTTTTTTTTTTGCCTTCAAGTCCTACGCCACTTCATTCATAGACCAAACACGTACAACGCGCAGGAACACACTCGAAGAAACCAGAGAGGACACGCAGTCAAACACAACAGCACAGAACACCCCACACGAAAGAAAAAAACAGAAAAAGGCCTGGGATCCTCTGAGCCGAGCTCGCCGTCGCCCATCACCAACTCCCGAAGCCTCCAGAGCACACTCCGAAGATGGAGATGAGCCGCCGCCAAACCATGGACCTGGAGCACTTCATCGCGTCGAAGGCGCTTTAAGAACCGAATAAGTAGCCCGGCGGCAAGCGCCAGGACCCTCCTCTTTGTAGCTCGTTGGCCGGGCCAAACCCCGGAGCACCGCAGGTCCCAGATCCGCCTCCAGCGACCAAGAAGATCGAGGAGACGCCACCGGATCCGCCTTCCTTCAACCTCCTACCCTGTGCTTGACCTTGCAACCATCTGGAGAAACCGG
The DNA here is from genome assembly GCA_036873465.1 of Thinopyrum obtusiflorum. Taxonomy (NCBI): domain Eukaryota; kingdom Viridiplantae; phylum Streptophyta; class Magnoliopsida; order Poales; family Poaceae; genus Thinopyrum; species Thinopyrum obtusiflorum. The sequence continues at coordinate 40,649 of JAAAWM010012072.1, forward strand.
CGCCCCCACTCCGGAACGAAGCGGCCACCACCCGCCGGGCTCCTGTACAGGTTCCTCCTGCGCTCCTCGACAGCGTCGGAGCAGAAGCTGCCGAAACGGAGATGGAGGCAGAGGACAAAAATCCCCAACGAGATCGCCATCCTCGCTTCGGCGACCCCGCCCAGGAACAAACCGCCCACGAGCTCCTCAACGTCGCCGGGGACGGAGACGCCAAGGTGGGGCTGGAGCTTGGGCTTCCTTAATGGACATGACGCCGCCGCCACCACCCGAGCAGCGCCACCCCACACACTAGTCCTAAACCTATCTACACGTCCGGCCCGCGGATCCGGAGTTCCCCTCCCCTCCCGCCGCCGGAGCGGCAGACGGAGGGGAGAGGAACTCGCGGTCCCAACGGCGGCGGAGAACGGCGGAAAACTGGTCGCCTCCCTCTTCAACTGTTCAGGAGAGCAGAGGAAAAAGGAACGAAAGGGAGCACGCTTGGATTAGGTTGTGTGTCTGTTCTTGAAGACGACGAGGCACCTTGGCGCGCACATGTCACCGTCATTCCCGCCGACAGTTTGCCAAAAACTTCTCGGTACACACGAGACACGACGCAGATTTGAACTGATCGATCTCGAGCAGGTGCAGGTCCCGCCTGCCGCGGGCGCCGCACTAACTTAGAAAATCCATAGCCCCACTGTCGCCATGCAGCAGATCAACCGCAAGCTGATCCTCCACTGGTGCCCACGCTGATATTTTTTTACCACGCACTGCTTCCTATCACGTTCCATTCATTGACAAAGTGACAACCTCCACCGGCTAATTTGGTCCATTCATCGCGTTTTCCGCACGTCACGTCACCACGGACGTCACCTAGCATGATATAGCCTCGACATCGGCCGTCTACGCGCACCATTGACCGGGGTGTTGGCATGTGGTCACACACTCGCACCCACTAGCTAGCTAGATTCGGATCAAGCTGCCATTCATGGCGATGCCGGAGGAGCTGCACTTCGTGCTGGTGCCGCTGGTGGCGCAGGGCCACATCATCCCCATGGTGGACGTGGCGCGCCTCCTCTCTGTGCGCGGGCCACGGGTCACCGTGGTCACCACGCCCATCAACGCCGCGCGCAACAGGGCCACTGTCGACGGCGCCAGGAGGGCCGGTCTCGCCGTCGAGTTCGTCGAGCTGCACTTCCCCTGCGCGCAGCTCGGCCTGCCGGAGGGTGTGGAGGCCATCGACCAGATGGCAGGGCTCGAGCCGGCCATGTACCTCAGGTTCTTCCAGGCCATATGGAAGATCGCCGAGCCGCTGGAGGAGTACCTCCTGGCGCTGCCGCGCCGGCCGGTCTGCCTCGTCGCCGACGCGTGCAACGCGTGGACTGCGCCCGTGTGTGAACGTCTCGGCATCCCCAGGCTGGTGATGCACTGCCCCTCCGCCTACTTCCAGCTCGCCGTGCACCGCCTATCGGCGCACGGCGTGTACGACCGCGTCGGGGACGACGAGATGGCGCCGTTCGAGGTGCCGGAATTCCCGGTCCACGCCGTCGGCAGCAAGGCCACGCACCGGGGATTCTTCCAGTACCCCGGCGTGGAGAAGGAGTACCGTGAATCGCTCGACGCCGAGGCCACCGCCGACGGCCTGCTGTTCAACACGTTCCGAGGCATCGAGGGTGTCTTCGTCGACGCGTATGCGGCAGCCCTCGGCAAGAGAACGTGGGCCGTCGGGCCGACCTGCGCCTCCAGCAGCATGGTCAACGACGCCGACGCCAAGGCCGGCCGCGGCAACCAGGACGACGTCGACGCCGGACACATCGTCTCGTGGCTCGACGCCCGACCGCCGGCTTCCGTGCTCTACGTCAGCTTCGGCAGCATCTCGCAGCTGACGGCGAAGCAGCTCGCCGGGCTAGCGCGCGGCCTCGAGGCGTCCGGGCGGCCGTTCGTGTGGGCCATCAAGGAGGCCAAGGCGGACGCCGCCGTGAGAGCGCTGCTAGACGACGAGGGGTTCGAGGCGCGCGTCAAGGACAGGGGCCTCCTTGTCCGCGGGTGGGCGCCGCAAGTGACCATCCTCTCGCACCCGGCGGTGAGCGGCTTCCTGACGCACTGCGGTTGGAACGCGACGCTGGAGGCCGTCTCCTACGGCGTGCCGACTCTGACATGGCCCACCATCGGTGACCAGTTCTGCAGCGAGCAGCTGCTCGTGGACGTGCTCGGCGTCGGCGTCAGGTCCGGCGTCAAGATCCCCGCCATGTACCTCCCGAAAGAGGCCGAGGGGGTTCAGATGACGCGCGGCGACGTGGAGAAGGCGATCGCGGAGTTGATGGGCGGCGGACCAGAGGGGTCGGCGAGGAGGGTCAGGGCCAAAGAGATCGCCGCGGAGGCGAGGGCGGCCATGGAGGAAGGCGGGTCGTCGCACTCCGACCTGACGGACATGATCCGCTATGTCACGGAGCTATCCAAGCAGAGAAGCCACGAGAGGGGCGCGAGCTCGACGGCCCTGCCCTCCGAGCTCGGAGAGAAGAACGAACAGGATGCTGTGCTGTCAGTACAAATGACGCAAGTTAGCATTTAGGATCTTCCATATCCCGGAATAAGTTCAACGTTGGATCATGTTGTATACGCAATACAAAACTCCATTGATGATTGATCATGTTGTGTATATAATTGCACTGGAACGAAATGCCTATCTCTTCACTTCATGAATGAACAAATCACATAGAATAAAATAGTCCTCGCCACAACTTATGTTCACGTGGTAGAGAATGGCTTCAGGGTCACATGTCAGCTACTACCTCTGTATCATAAGAGAATCTCCAATACATGATGCAAATTTGAAGATGGAAAACTAGGAGATGTAAAATTTACATTACCAAAAAATGCATTTTACATCTCCAAAAAAGAGACAACTCCAACAGATGATGTATATTGGTAATGTAAAAAGGCAACTTCAATAGATGATGTATACTTGGTGATGTAAACCTCCTACTCCAACAAATAATTTTGTCGAACACGTTGCGTGCGAGGTGGAAGAAACCGGCCGGCGGTGGGTCGGAGCGTTGATGGGCAGCACAAAGCCCATCTGGGGTGGGCGGCGGCTGCTTCAACAGCCTCTGGACGGCCGCGCGGTTGCCGGAAGACTCCGCTCGCGGCGACGCAATGGCGGCGGCAACGACCGAGAAACCGCCGGCTCGGCGGGTTGCGGTGGTCGTGCGGCTGTCCTACTAGCTTCGGCGGCGGCCAGCGGCTACCAGGGAAGGCGGCCGTGAGCTGCTACGGCCATTACGGCCGCCAGAGCTCTGGTGAACCTCCGAATCGGCCGCACGGTCATTGGCTGGGCGTCCTAAAATCGGCGGGTCGTTGGCGGCTAGGGCGGCGCGGCTGGCGGGGGGGATAGGCCGCTGGGTCGGGGATGGACGGACGGGCGACGGCGGCGGCATTTCCAGGCACAAATCGCCGTCAGGGATGTGAGGGTTTGATGTTCTTGCTATGCTTCCCTCGAGTGTTGCTTCGGTTCAGTTCATTGACGGCATGATGTAGCTTTGTACAAAGTTCTGACAATCGATCGGCGCTGGCTGTCGACGATCTGCTAATAGTTCTTTGGGCTTCATCATAGTCAAGAATAGTGAACCATCGCAAACACAAGAGGGCGATGAAGATGTTCGATCTTCTAGGGGGTCACGCGTATTGACGAAGTTTAGTGTGGGGCTAGAGATTTTTTAATTAGATTGAAATGCATGGTTGGTCCATAAACTTAAATTAAAAGCACACTTTAGGCCATCAATTCAAAATTTGCACAGATTAGGCCATAAACTGGATTTTGAGCACACTTTAGGCCAAAAACGCTTCGCCAGGCCCAGTCCTGCACACGTGGCCGCCACCTCGGCTCAGTCTGTAACGCACCTGCGAAATTCAGCTTTCCAAGGGGGCTTTCCGCAAAATGGACGCAGCTGCAAAATCTCTCACGAACTCGTTTTCCCCTATTCCCCGACATATTCTTCACGCTGCAGCCGTCACCGCCATCGAGCACGTCGGCCGCGGAGAAGGAAGAGAAGTGGCTATTGGGGTGGCGGCTGTGGCGCATGTGCTTTAGTCGGCAGGACCGGTGTCCCATGTGCTGAAGACGGCGGGACCGGCGGCCCATTTGCTGAAGGCGGCGGGCGGCAGCCGCGGCTCCGGAAGCCATGGCGAGCGACGGATTGGGCGCGTGGGCAGCCTGCTCATACAGAGCAAGCCTCGCGCCCTCGCCGTTGCCTTGCCGCAGAGCCGGTCGCTAGCCCGCAAGGGTGGCATGAACGCACAAGCTGTCGACAGAGCTCACGCTGGCGCCGGTGTTGATCCATTTTTTTTTCTTTTGGTTACGCAAAATTCGGAACCTTTCGTTGTATGTTTGTTGTTTAGGTTGGCAAAATCCTTGCAATTTCTGGAAATGGGAACAGGAGTACAAGGATTGTGTTGGTAAAATTGGTCTGGCCATCAAGGATGTCTATCCCAGAGAAGTTGCCCCTTTCAATCATGAGCAGAGTTATTGTACTGATGTCAAAGAGGAGAGTACTAGTGCTCATGTCATAGAGAAACTGAAGGTGCTGGTCATGTGAAGAATGGTGCTTTTGATGTGCAGAAGGAGATGCTAGTGCAGCTAGTCAGTGCCCTGAAGAACATCAGGATCATCTTAATTTTCTGTTTTCTGTTCTTTTTCTTAGTACGAAGAAGAGGGTGTATGGACAGTGAGATGTTATGCCCAATTCCTATGCATCTCCGTGTGATGTATATGTAAACTGGTACATGAATGAAGGATAAAGTTGGACAATAGTGACTGTTTCATTTGAATTATATTCTGCATTGGTGTACACTTTAACTACATTAGTTTCAGGAAATGATAATAACAGTTGTACAATCTTTACGGAATGAAAATCACTGTTATACAATATTCAGGAGATGAAAATCACAACTAATCATTTGTTGACTGCAACTTTGCTGTTTGAACATTTGAAAATCAAAGTCATATGAATTAAACACAACATCACGGTGCCAAATCTTCAAGAAAGTCCTCATTCTTCAGGAAATAAACATGGCAGTACACATAACATGCAGATTCATGTCAAATATAACATCACACTGCACATGATTATGCTCATAAGCTTGCTTGAGGAAATAAATATCACACTGCTACGTAGTTCCAAAAGTAAAGGTTCCATTCCCTCAAAAAAAGTAAAGGTTCCAAGTTCGCATCAGAACTTCATAGTTCCAAAATGTATCACAACCAAATCTCCAATTTTCATAAGCATGACACAAACCAGGAAATTAACTAGTGAGACCCAAAGAGCAAGTGGTACAATCTTCCATGTTTGATACTTCTCTCCCTCTCTCTGGCTGCACCATCTCCTCTTCCTCCACTTCTTGGTCTTCTTGTGCTTGCTCTTGGGACATTATCTACCATGTTTGAAGCAGCACCACTTGCTCCTATAGCATCATTAACTACAGAAGTACTTCCTGTGACCGTGCTTGTACTTGGTCTCCTTCTAGTGCCTCTCGCTCTTGCTCTCCCTCTGGTAGTTGGCACAACATCATCAAGTATAGAAGTACTTGCAGCAGAGCTAGTTGCTCTTCCTCTTCCCCTTCCTCTCCCCTTTCCTCTTCCCCTTGCTATGGCCATTCCTCCCCTTGTTGCTGTTGTTGCCCTTGGAGCGGGAGTATTATTTATGTGCTCTTCAACGAAAGCATTGCTAGGCAGTGGACCTTTCCTTCGACTGTGAAAATTCTCCAACTCAGTGATCTGCAAAAATAATAAAGCAAGGATTAGTGGGAAGTAGTATTTGAAATAGAGTATAAAACAATTTGTTCAAATGATTATATGTACTTCTTCTACTAGCAGTTCGTCAACTAGAGCTTCACTGCATTGTGTTGGAATTAACTCAGGAATGCCCTCTTCAGGAACAATGTGCTGAAAATAATGAAGCAAAGATTAGCTGCAATAAATATAACAATTCATTTAGCTCTAAGGAATAACAACGATTGCTCTTTTTCACCTCTAAAATAGAAGGATCATCAATATCTTCTTCATTGTTTCTTCTTTGTGGTTGAAGTTTCAGTTCTGGATGTAGGATAGGGCAACATGGCCTCTTGTGGTTAGGGTCTCTACAATGGCTACAGTGCATCCTCACACCATGCTTGCTGAGCCTTGTACCTTGTTCTTTCTCTGATGGATGCTCTCTCCTTTTATTTGCTTTCCTTCTAGCTTTCTTCTTATACAATGGTGCTCCCACTTCCCTTCCATTTGTCTTTTCCCAAAAACTTTTGTCCCTAACTGGCCAGATAGTGCGTCCATAAGCTTTCATATAGTTGTCCCTTGTATAACAAGCTGCTATCCGTGTCTCGGCCTTTATTCTCTCCTCTCTCATGCAAGCAACTGCATGAGAACATGGAATGCCTGTTAGTTGCCATCTCCGGCAGTCACAACTATTTTGCAGCATGTTGACCTCATAGATGAAGGATTTGCTCTTGACTTCGTATACTCCATGCCCAGATCTGTGAGGAAAACAATTGTTTGCATATTTCACATTCTTCTGCAGTTTGTCCATGATTTTGGGGCATATGTTGCCAGTCCATTTGTTCTCACAAATCCTTGCATACTCAACCATTCTGTGCATAAGCTGCAGCCTTATCTTTTCCCACATACTAAGGATAGGAAGCTCTCTAGCATCAAGTATGTATCTGTGTGCACATGTAATGAAGAACAAGATCACTATAAAGAACATGAATGGCACAAAGAACATGAAGACATATATGTTTAGTAGCTTACTTGTTGAACACTTCACAATGATTATTCATTAGTGTGTCACTCTTGCAGAAACAATCAAAGAAGGCTCTACACCATTGGTCTGGTGGGTGCCCATGAAGCCATGCATGTGCTTCCGGACTCAACAACTTGAGTTTCTCCATGTTTCTTTCCAACTGTGCCATGTTGCTAGATCTAGCACAAGCCCAAAGTTGATCCTTGAAAACTCCCCCCTTGTGAATCGTGTTGAAGTTCTGGTACAGATGTCTTACACAAAATCTATGTGGACAATCTGGAAATTCTTGTTCTACTGCAAGTATCAAACCTTTCTGCTTATCTGACATGATGGTATATGCCGCAGTGTTGGTAATGTTCAAGTCTCGCTTCAAAGTGTTCATGAACTACTTCCAGTTATTCTTGTTCTCCACATCCACCACAGCCATTGCAATTGGAAAAACACAATCATTAGGGTCAATCCCTATTGCCGTCAACATCACACCACCATGCCTAGTTTTCAAGTGGCAACCATCAAAGAAAAGTAGAGGCCTACAGCCCTCTAAGAACCCCCCCCCCTCTTACAAGCATCAAGGGAGAAGTACATAGTTTGGAACAAACCATGAACATCCATGTTTAGAAAGACACTGCTCCCTGGGTTTGATCTCCTTATCTCCTGAGCAGAATCCCAAAGCAAATTGTATTGCTTCTCCTCATCACCTCTAATAACAGTCATTGCTTTCTTTTTTGCCCTTTGTAGTTTCATTCGTCTAGCAGCCAAGTTGTAGTCCTTCTACACTTTTTTCCCCAATGATTGTGCATCAATCATCTCATTATCTCTGATGTCTTCAAGATATTTTTTGGCAATATATGGAGCCGTCATTGCATTGATAGCCCACTCTTTGCTGCAGCTTTGCTCATTGATATATCTTTTGACAAGCAAACTCTTGGACCTGGTGTTATGACTTACAAACAAGTACCAGGGACAATCTTCAACACATATCACCTCAACCCTGGTTCTAGTATTTCTGATCTTCTTCACAGGCACTCTGTTTTTATGCTATATTCATCTACTACTTCCCGCAACTGCTCAACAGTTGAAAAGAATATTCCAACTTTAAACTCGGGTTCTTTCATGTCGACTGATGTGAATGACTTGAACTTGAACTTGAAGTTCTCATCTTCAGAATCTGGTAATTCGAGCTCACCATCAGAATCTTCCCTCTTCCTTTTATCCTTCTTATCCTTATCCTTGTTCACCTCATTGTCATGAACTTGCTCTCTACCTTTGTCAATGATCAGTGAATCTTTCACATATTGATCCACAAAGGCGGCAAACAAATCATCATCTCCATCAAGTGGATCATTGTCACTGTCAAAAAAGTCTGCGTCTGAATCAAGCCTGTCACTGTCGCTGTCATCTTCCTTCAAGCTCATAAATTTCTGCAATCTCTCCAGCTTCTCATCCATCTGGCTAGTGATATCCCCCTCCAGCTGCCCTGACAACTGCTCTATAGGCTTGCATTGATTCATAATGACACTAGGCTGTTCTGAAGCATTTGCTTCTATCAGCACATTATCCCATATGCTACTGTCAATCACATACATCTGATCCAAATAAAGAAATATATTGTTGTCCCTGGGCACTGAAGAAATGAGCTTCTGAAGGTTATCATCATTGCACACAAAGAAAAGACCATTAGCAATTGTGTGGCCAGGCAGCAACCAGTAAACCTTGTACTTGGTACTATGGGGGTAGCCCAATTTCTCCAACAAATCCATAATATAAAGTACTGACCATTCCTCAACAACACAAAAGTCAAAGAAGTCAATTTTGTCATCAATATATATTTTGTTGCTTCGCAAACCACAGAAAAATCCACCATGATGAACCTCAATAGTGAATACTGGGTCATCGAGACCTACAATGCACAATAACACAGAGTAAAGGTTCAGTCTTTGCACTTCAACAAAAAACATACCTTACTTTTGTGCATATATATTCAGTTCAAACATAGTGTAAAGGTTCTGTTTTCCCCCCTTAGATCACCACCCATATTCAGTTTGTGCAATGAATATGGCACGTATATATTCAATTTCTGCATTAAATATGGGGATATATTCAGTTTTTGCGCTGGATATGAGTAGATGTTCAATTTTTCAGTTAAAACAGAGTATAAAGGGTCTGTTTTAGCACCAAAAATGATCTGTTCTTTCACCTAGACAGATTAGATTTCACACATAAGAATAATTTGTAAAGGTTTAGTTCTTTCCCACATATATATTCAGTTACAACAAAGTGTAAAGGTTCAGTTTTTGCACTGAATATGATTTGTTCTTCCACCTGTCCAGAGCAGATTTGCACACATAGGAACAAGTGTAAGGGTTCAGTTTTTTTGCATATATATATTTAGATTAAATTGAGTGTAAAGGTTCAGGTTCCCCCCACCCCCCTTATATCACCACACATAGGAACAAAACGGCAGCCATGCTTACAAACTAGACCTCAGTACAGAAATTTGGCATCAATCCATCAAAAATGATTAACAACAAAGAAACGATCCAATCGTCGATGATCACATATGCCCTATTCCATGGAAGAGGACACGGAGGCAGAGAGAAGAGGAGAGGAAGATCATACCATATAAGGGTGGAGGATCGGTTTTCTCACGCAGCCGAGCCATCCACGGCTTGCCGGCGTTGAGCCGCCTTGGGTACCTTTATGGAAATCACGCTAGGAGAAGCTACAAAATTTCTTGATAATATTATGTAAAATTATTCATAATGGCATACTGAAAGAAGTCCCACTAGTAAAAAGGTGAATTCTCTTCAAGAAATTAGTACTTTGAGTAATAAAGTAGATGCGCTTATGAAAATGGTTGCTAGTAAAAGTGCTTGTATTGATCCTAATGATGTGCCATTGTCTACTTTGATTGAGAAAAATAATGATCCCGTAGATGTGAATTTTGTCTCACGAAACAATTTCAATAGTAATGCTTATAGAGGTAGTTTTAATCCTAGGCCGTTTTTCCTGAAAATTCCTCTAATAATTATGGCAATTCCTATGGTAATTCTTATAATAATAAGTGGATGCCCTCTAATCTTGAAAGTAATATTAAAGAATTTATTAAAGCTCAAAAGGTTTTCAATACTACAATAGAGGAAAAATTGAGTAAACTTGATGATATGTCTAGGAGCATGGATAGAATTGTTCATGATGTAGAAAATCTTAAATCTAAAATTTTGCCACCCAAGCTTGATATTAATGAATCCATTAAAGCTCTTTATGTCTCTATGGATGAAAGTAAAGAAAGAACCGCTAGGTTGAGGGCTAAGTGAGAATTCTTAGAAAAAGCGATTTCGCCTGGATTTTATCGCAATTATGATGAAGATAGTAAAATGATTGGTGTTACGCCTATTGAATCTTTGTTTAGTAATATAAAACTTGATGATAATGGGATTGAAGATGAGTCAACTTTAGCTAGAAGGTGCCCCAATTGTTCGGAGGGTGATGATCTTAATTTTTTTGATAAAAGTGGGTTTGGAGAGGTCAAAACTTTAAATAGTGATGTGCCCACTACTTCGGATTTTAAGGACTTTAATTATGATAGTTGTTCTTTAATTGAGTGTATTTCCTTGTTGCAATCCATGCTAAATTCACCCAATGCTTACGAACAAAATAAGGCTTTTACTAAACATATTGTAGATGCGATTATGAAAGCTTTAGAAGAAAAGCTAGAATTGGAGGTATGAATACCTAGGAAATTATATGATGAGTGGGAACCTACCATTAAAGTTAAAATTAAAAATTATGAGTGCAATGCTTTATGTGATTTGGGTGCTAGCGTTTCCACCATACCAAAATCTCTATGTGATGTGCTAGGTTTTACCAATATGGATGAATGTTCTCTTAATTTGCACTTAGGGGATTCCACTATTAAGAAACCTTTGGGTAGAATAAATGATGTTCTTATTCTTGCAAATAGGAATTATGTGCCCGTTGATTTCATTGTGCTTGATATTGATTGCAATCTGTCTTGTCCCATAATACTTGGTAGGCCTTTCCTACGAACTATAGGTGCCATTATTGATATGAAAGAAGGGAATATAAAATTTCAATTTCCATTAAAGAAGGGTATGGAACACTTCCCTAGAAAGAAAATTAAGCCACTATATGAATCCATTATGAGGGCCACCTATGGAATTAATTTGAAGGATGACAACACTTGAAACTATGCATTACGCCTAGCTAGGGCGTAAAACAATAGCGCTAGTTGGGAGGCTACCCAGTAGTTATAGTTATTTTTCTTGTTTATTTTCTAGTTTTGAGTGTGAACACAATTATGCTACTGTTATGGTTGTGTTTTTGTGTTTAAATTAGTGTTTGTGCCAAGTAAAGCCTTTGTGATGATTTGGATGATAGTTGCTTTGATTCTGTGAAAAAATAGAAACTTTTGTGCTCAGTAGCAGAATTGTTTAAATTCACTGGAACGTGCTTTTGATCTGACTTTTTTTCACATGATTGATATAAAAATTTCCCACGTTGTCCTAATTTTTCAGAAGTTTTAGAGTTACAAAAGTAGAGTCATAATTCAGATTACTACAAAAGTAGAGTCATAATTTAGATTCTATTTTCGTTGCATTGTTTACTTGTTTTAATGAATCTATGGATTTTATCGGGGGGTATAAGCCATGGTGAAGTTAGAATACAATAGGTATAATGCAATAATAAAATATGAATGGGTTTACAACAGTACCTAAAGTTTGTGATTTGGTTGTTATACTAATGGATCTCACGAAGGTTTTGTTGAGTTTTGTGTGCTGAAGTTTTCAAGTTTTGAGTGAGATCATGATGGATGAAGGAATAAGGAGTGGCAAGAGCCTAGTCTTGGGGATGCCCAAGGCACCCCAAGGTAATATTCAAGGACCCCCAAGCATCTAAGCTTGGGGATGCCCTGGAAGGCATCCCCTCGATCTTCTACCAACTATCGGTAATATTACTTGGAGCTATATTTTTATTCATCACATGATATGAGTTTTGCTTGGAGCATCTTGTATTATGTGAGTCTTTGCTTTGTTTGTTTTTTAGTTTGCCACAATCATATTTGCTGGACACACCTTTTTGAGAGGGACACACATTATTCATGATTTGTTAGAATACACTATGTGCTTCACTTATATCTTTTGAGCTAGGCAGTTGCTCTAGTGCTTCACTTATATCTTTTAGAGCACGGCGGTGGTTATATTTTAAAGAAATAGTTACACTCTCATGCTTCACTTATATCATTTTGAGAGTTGATAGTAGTAATGGCAATATGCACAAGTTATGAATTTGGCCCTAATATGATAGGTATTCTAGAGGGATATAATAAAAACTTTCATGTAGATCACTGAATATGATAAGTTTGATTCCTTGCAATAGTTTTGCGATATAAAGATGATAATATGGGCGTTGTGCTAGCGAGTAATTGCGGTTTAGTAAGAATATTGGCGTTAAGGTTTGTGATTCCCGAAGCATGCACATATAGTCTCTCGTTATGCTATGAAGTTGGAGCATGATTAATTATTGATTGTCTTCATTATGAGTGCCCGTCGGGGACGAGCGATGGTCTTTTCCTACCAATTTATCCCCCTAGTGGCATGCGTAGTAGTACTTTGCTTCGAGGGCTACTAAAATTTTGCAATAAGTATATGAGTTCTTTATGACTAATGTGAGTCCATGGATTATACACACTCTCACCTTTCCGCAATTTGCTAGCCTCTTCGGTACCGTGCATTGCCCTTTCTCACCTCAAGATGTGGTGCAAACTTTGCCGGTGCATCCAAACCCCGTGATATAATACGCTCTATCACACATAAGCCTCCTTATATCTTCCTCAAAACAGCCACCATACCTACCTATTATGGCATTTCCATAGCCATTCCGAGATATATTGCCATGCAACTTTCACCATTCCATTTTTACGACACGCATCATCATTGTGATATTGCTTTGCATGATCATATAGCTGACTTAGTATTTGTGGCTCAGCCACCGTTCATCATTTTTATACATGTTATGCTAGATCATTGCACATCCTGGTACACTGCTAGAGGCATTCATATAGAGTCACATTTTGTTCTAGTATCGAGTTGTAATTTTGAGTTGTAAGTAAATAGAACTGTGATGATCATCATAATTCATTATTAGAGCATTGTCTGAAGTGAGGAAATAAAAAAGAGAGGCCAAAAAGAGCCCAAGAAAAAAGAGGCCAAATAGAGCCCAACAAAAAAAAGAAAAAAAGGAAAAAATGAGAGAAAAAGAGAGAAGTGGCAATGTTACTATCCTTTCCACACTCGTGCTTCAAAGTAGCACCATGTTTTTCATATAGAGAGTCTCCTATGCTTTCATTTTTGTATAACTGGTGGGAAATTTTCATTATAGAACTTGGCTTGTATATTCCAATGATGGGCTTCCTCAAATGCCCGAGGTCTTCATGAGCAAACAAGTTGGATGCACACCCACTTAGTTTTCTTCTTTGAGATTTCATACACTTATAGCTCTTAGTGCATCCATTGCATGGAAATCCCTACTCCTTGCATTAAAATCAATTAATGGGCATCTCCATAGCCCATTGATTAGCCTCGTCGATGTGAGACTTCCTCCTTTTTTTGTCTTCTCCATATCAACCCCTATCATCATACTCTGTTCCACACATAGTGCTATATCCATGGCTTGCGCTCATGTATTGCATGAGGTTTGAAAAAGCTGAAGCACGTTAAAAAGTTTGAACTAATTGCTCGGCCTGTCATCAGGGTTGTGCATGATAAATACTTTGTGTTAAGAAGATGGAGCATGACAAGGCTATATGATTTTGTATGGATAACGTTCTTTAGCATTGATATTTTGAAAGACATGATTGTTTGTTGGTATGCCGTATTATTATTGTTTTTATGTCAAATTATAGACTATTGCTTTGAATCATTTGGATCTTAATATTCATGCCACAAAAGAATGATTACATGATGAACATGTTAGGTAGCATTCCACATGAAAAATTCTATTTTTATCATTTACCTAGTTGTGGACGAGCAGGAATTAAGCTTGGGGATGCTTGATATGTCTCCAACGTATCTATAATTTTTGATTGTTCCATGCTATTATATTATCAATCTTGGATGTTTATTATGCAATTATATATCATTTTTTGGGACTAACCTATTAAATTAGTGCCAAGTGCCAGTTGCTGTTTTTTGCCTGTTTTTGCTTTTCCAGGAAATCAGTACCAACGAAGTCAAAATGCCACGAAACTTTTTGATGATTTTTTTCTGGACATAAGAGACACTAGAAGCTTCGGTAGGAGACCAGAAGGCGAAGGAGTGGGCCACGAGCCACCAGGGCGCGCCCAGGGGGTCGGCGCGCCCTGGTGCCTCGTGGGCCCCTCATTCCTCTGTTTGACCTAATTTCAGCTCTATAAATTCTCTAAAATTGGGAAACCAACAGAGAGCCACCCAAAACACTTTTTCTACCACCACAAGCTTCTGTTCTCACGAGATCCCATCTGGAGGCCTTTTCCGGTACTCTGCCGGAGGGGGATTCGATCATGGAGGGCTTCTACATTAACCTTGCTGCCCCTTCGATGATGTGTGAGTAGCTTACCACTGACCTACGGGTCCATAGCTAGTAGCTAGATGGCTTCATCTCTCACTTTGATCTTCAATACAATGTTCACCTTGATGTTCTTGGAGATCTATTCGATGTAATCCTTTTTTGCCGTGTGTTTGTTAGGACCCGATGAATTGTGGGTTTATGATTAGATTAGCCATGAATATTATTTGAGTCTTTTCTGAACTCTTTTATGCATGATTGTTATAGCTTTGTATTTCTCTCCGATCTATCCATTTGGTTTGGCTAACTAGATTGATTTATCTTGCAATGGGAGAGGTGCTTTGTGATGGGTTCGATCTGGCGATGCTCAATCCCAGTGATAGAAGGGGACATGACATGTATTTGTATCATTTCCAATAAGGATAAAATGATTGGGTTTATTCATATTGATTGGATTTAGTTTGTCTACATCATGTCATCTTGCTTAAGGCGTTACTCCGTTCTTTATGAACTTAATACTCTAGATACATGCTGGATAGCGGTCGATGTGTGGAGTAATAGTAGTAGATGTAGGCAGGAGTCGGTCTACTTGTCTCGGACGTGATGCCTATATACATGATCATTGCCTTGGATATCGTGATGATTATTCCACTTTCTATCAATTGCCCAACAGTAATTTGTTTACCCACTGTATGCTATGTTCAAGAGAGAAGCCTGCAGTGAAAACTATGGCCCCCGGGTCTTATCTTTATCATATATTAGAATCCAAAAATACCTTGCTGCAAATTTATTTACTTTATTTTATTTGTGTTTTTGTTTATCTATCTATCACTACGAAATTTGATCCTTGCAATTAACCGCTGAGGGATTGACAACCCCTTGTTTGCGTTGGGTGCAAGTATTTATTATTTTGTCTGTAGGTACTGCTAATGAGGTGTTGCGTGGTTCTCCTACTGGATTGATAACCTTGGTTCTTAACTGAGGGAAATACTTATCTGTACTGTACTGCAACATCCTCTGCTCTTCGGGGAAATCCCAACGCAGCTCACAAGTAGCAACGATAACGCCGGTGCAGCACGCCGCCGTCACCGCCGCAATTAGGTTTTTTGTTTAATATTGTATCTTGATCGTATGGATGCAAAATCACAGTGTGACTGAATGAAATCTATGGTTTTGATCAACTTAGCATTTTTTATCTCAATGTATAGACTTATCAAATAAAAAAAATAAAAAAATCAATATTTTTCTCTGAATAAAACACTCATCGCAAACGTTTCAGACTGAACACCTGTATGCAAAGCGAGAGCTAGGTTCCTTCGCCGCTAAGGCAAGGGAAAATGTGGCGCGCAGGTTTTGTGCAACCACGTACAAACAATTTTTGAGATTTGCATCTGTCATATTGGGTATATTGCCATTTGTCAAATTGGAAAAATTTGCATTTGTCAATCTACTAACATTGCCATTTGTCAACCTTGTAACACTGCCATTTATGATCCTCAAAAAAGAAAAACACTGCCATTTGTCAAATTTGGCAGCTAAAAATCACTAGTACTATCTTATTTTTGCAAATGAAATTCAGTAAGCATATATTTCATTCATAGATTAAGGAGTCGTCCTTTATACAAACAGTTCAACTAGACATCTGAACCTAACAAACTTTTCCCCAATTGTTGCCAACCACGTACTAAAATAGCTAGTTCAACTATATATACTAGCTAATTTTAAGTACATAGTACAGTTCAACCATATCTATAGTCAGATGAACTGAATAAAATAGCCCCTAAATACTACTACAGTGGGTCTTTGTCCTACTTCCAGCAGCCTCTCCACTGCCGAGCATGCTCAGTAAGAGGCAGACGAGGAGGAGCCTACCGATGAGCTGGGGAAGTGGAATCCGGCGCCTGTCGCTGCTGCACCTTTAGCAACGGCCAGCTCGAATGCCCTCTGTCACTCCTAACGATCCCTCTCGAAGTGGCGGGACTCCTCGTAGATCTCCTCATTCCACGCCTCTACCACAGCATGTGTTGTGGCCGCAGCGGCGGTAAGACTCTTTGCGTGCTCGACCAGGCACTCCTCCTCCTCTCGTAGGACTTCGATGTAGCGCGCAAGGTCGCTGACACACATACGGGCCTCCACCTCCTGCCTTGGGGTGCGATGGCGGAGCAGGTGATGACCCTGGCGGTCGACGGTGGGGTGGCGGCAACGGCGGCCGACAGTGGGGTGGCGGCCACGACGGCCAGCTCCCGCCTTCGGGCCATGGTGGCGGAGCGGGTGATGGCCACCGCGGCTGACGGTGGGGTGATATGTCTCCAACGTATCTATAATTTTTTATTGTTCCATGCTATTATAGTATCAATCTTGGATGTTTTATATGCAAGTTTATGTAATTATATATCAATTTTTGGGACTAACCTATTAACCTAGTGCCTAGTGCCAGTTGTTGTTTTTTGCTTGTTTTTGGCTTTTCAGGAAATCAGTACCAAAAGGAGTCCAAATGCTACAAAACTTTTTGACGATTTTTTCTGGACCAGAATGGACCCTAGAAGCTTTGAGAGAAGACCTGAAGAGCCATGAGGGTGCGACAAGCCTGCAGGGCGCGCCCCAGGGGGGCGCCCCCCAGGCTTGTGGGCTTCTCGTGGCACCTCTTGACCTAATTCCAGCTCTATAAATTCCCAAATATTCCCAATACATCAGAGAGCCACCCGAAACACTTTTTCCACTACCGCAAGCCTCTGTTTCTTCGAGATCCCATCTGGAGGACTTCTCCGGTACTCTGCCGGAGGGGGAATCGACCACGGAGGGTTTCTACATTATCATTGTAGCCCTTCCGATGAAGCGTGAGTAGTTTACCACAGACCTACGGGTCCATGTCTAGTAGCTAGATGGCTTCTTCTCTCTCTTTGATCTTCAATACAATGTTCTCCTCGATGTTCTTGGAGATCTATTTGATGTAATCTTCTTTTGCGGTCTGTTAGTTGGGATCCAATGAATTATGGGTTTATGATCAGATTATTCATGAATATTATTTGAGTCTTTTCTGAATTCTTATATGCATGATTATTCTAGCTTTGTATTTCTCTCTGATCTATCCGTTTGGTTTGGCCAACTAGATTGATTTATCTTGCAATGGGAGAGGTGCTTTGTGATGGGTTCGATCTTGCAGTGCTCAATCCCTGTGACTGAAAGGGACATGATTCGTATTTGTATCATTGCCATTAAGGATAAAAAGATGGGGTTTATTCATATTGTTTGGGTTTACTTTGTCTACATCATGTCATCTTGCTTAAGGCGTTACTCCATTTTTATTAACTTAATACCCTAGATGCATGCTGGATAGATGTCGATGGGTGGAGTAATAGTAGTAGATGCAAGCAGGAGTTAGTCTACTTGTCTCGGACGTGATGCCTATATACATGATTATTGCCTTAAATATCGTCATAACTATGTGCTTTTCTATCAATTGCCCAACAGTAATTTGTTTACCCACCATATGCTATGTTCAAGAGAGAAGCCTCTACTGAAAACTATGGCCCCCGGGTCTATCTTTTATCATATATAAAATTCAAAAATACCTTGCTGCCATTTATTTACCATTCTTTTATTTTGTGTTTTACTTTATCTATCTACCACTACGAGAGTTGATCCTTGCAATTAACCGCCTAGGGGATTGACAACCCCTTGTTTGCGTTGGGTGTAAGTATTTCTTTTCTGTGTGTAGGTACTGCTAAATAGTATTTGTGTGGTTCTCCTACTGGATTGATAACCTTGGTTGTTAATTGAGGCAAATATTTATCTCTACTATACTGCTTCATCCTCTCCTCTTCGAGGAAATCCCACCGCATCTCACAAGTAGCAAGAAGAATTTCTAGTGACGTTGCTGGAGAGACATCACCAAAACCTATCTAGTATGTACACGCAAACTATCATCTACTTGCATTTACTTTCATTTGTCATTTGCTTCTTGTTTTCATATCCCCACTTCTAAAATAGTTTTACAAAAAACACAAAAATATTTTTGTTTGCCTTTTTGCTTGTTTGCACGTTTGCTTACTTGCTTTTATTGTTTTCATGTCAACACTCAAAAGAATAGAAATGAAAAAAGAAAAATAAAGATGGATCCTCACCCGCTTGCTAATCTTTTCAACATATCCAATTATGATGAACCAATTGCTAGTGAGTTGAGTGCACTAGATTATCATTATGAAGCTTGGCTTGAAATTCGTGAATCTAGAAATTGTGATGAAGTGTTAAAAGAAGAAATGTATAAAGTGTTTCACGATAGCTCCTTGAATGAAAAGCATGATTGCAATGATGTTATTATAAATTCAATCTATTTCAATTGTGTTAATGTTATGCAAAACTACAAGCTTGTGGATGTTGATTTTGTTATGTCCACTACTTGTTGTAATGATCATGATTGGGGTGATGCTTCTTATGATCTTGAAAATTTATTTAAGCCTCATGATGAATATGTTATTGATAATAATGTTTGCAATTGTATTGAAAGTGGGTTTGGAAGAGTGTCAACTTTAGGTAAAAAGAATCCCACATATTCAAAGAGTGTTCAATCTTATGATTTTTTTGATGAAAGTGGGTTTGGAAAGGTCATGACTTTAGTTAATGTTAATCCCACTATCTTGAAAGATTATATGACTTTTATGCATGTGGATCATGAAGAGAATATTTTGTGTGATAGCTATATTGTTGAATTTGATTATCCTATATGTAAATATTATGAGAGAGGGAAATATGGTTATAGTAATCTTCATGTTACTAAATTGCCTTTCTTCATGTTGAGATTGCTATTGTTTCTTTCTTCTTTCATGCATATGTTAGATATTTCTTGTCTTGATTATTTGTTTGCTTACAAAAGGCCTATGCATAGGAAGTATGTTAGACTTACATGTGTTTGTGATATGCTACATGATGCTCTCTTTGTGTTCCAATTATTATGTTTCATGTGAGCATCAATAAAATCTCAAGCCTATCTTTTTTTTGACAAAGGCTGAATTTTATTGACTCAATATGGAGCATCAAGGGGATACAAACACAATGAGCACACACCCGGCCTCTGTATAGGTATGATGCACACAGCCCACACAAACGCACGCACACAAAAAACATGTCGGCAAATAGCAAAGTCATATAAGACCACAGCTATGCCTAAGTGAGGAAAAAGAAAAAACTCCGAAGCGATCAAATGCACTATCGACAACCTACAACAATGACTTTATCCACACCAACTATCTCATGACACCACAAGAACGACCCGATTCTTCAACATCAATGCCTTTAGGAAGGGAGCGATGCTCAAACGCCGCCGTCATTGGATCCAGCCACCATAGGCCAGATTCTAAATTTTCACCCTTAAGAACCAATCTGAGCATATCCGAGCAATGCCTCCAATAAGGTAATGACACAAAAACATCGCCATTGCCAGGTAACCAACTTGGATCAGACCTAGGTTTTCACCCCGGAGCTCTAGACCGGGTGCTCGAGTAGCACCACCATCGAAGTCACTTGTGCTTGTCGCCACCACTTTTCCTCAATCCCAGCAGCTACATGCAATGTGCAACCACCACAGCTGCACAATTATACCCTCTGTGTCAAGCCATCGTTTATAGATTGCATCTCTCTGGCGAAGGCAACCACCAGATCTGGAGGAAGGAAGCCTCACGAAGACCTTTTGATGGCTACCGCATTCTACAGGTCCGCCGCCACACGCCGAAGTGGTCACACCATCGCCGACTGTGATCTTGCCAAAGAGAGTTGATATGTATCTGTTGTATCTACTTTTTCAAACACTGTTGCTCTTGTTTTGGACTCTAATTTGCATGGTTTGAATGAAACTAACCCGAACTGATGCCGTTTTCAGCAGAACTACCATGGTGTTGTTTTTGTGCAGAAATAAAAGTTCTCAGAATTGGATGAAACTTTTTGGAGAATTTTTATGGAATAAATAAAAAATACTAGAGCCAAGACCACTGGAGGGGGGCCACCTGCTGCCCACAAGGCACCAAGGCGCGCCCACCCCCCTGGGCGCGCCCTTGTGGCTTGTGGGGTTTTGATGCGGCTTGACACTGCGTCGGTATTTCCCCAAAGAGGAAGGGATGATGCAGTACATCTACGGTAGGTATTTCCCTCAATTATGAAACCAAGGTATCAATCCAGTAGGAGAACCAAGCAACACTATGTAAACGGTACCTGCACACAAAGAACAAATCCTCGCAACCCAACGCGTAAGAGGGGTTGTCAATCCCTCCTCGGTAAAAAGATAGATTGTTTTGTATAAGTTTGGATAAATAGATCTCGATAAAACATGAAATAAAATAAATAAAGAAAAAGTGCAGCAAGGTATTTTTGGGTTTTTGGAATAATAGATCTGAAAACAAAAGCAAATAAAAATAGATCAGAAAGCAATTATGATAAAAGATAGACCCGGGGGCCGTAGATTTCGCTAGTGGCTTCTCCCGAGAAAAATAGCAATACGGTGGGTACACAAATTACTGTTAGGCAATTGATAGAAGATCGAATAAATATGACGATATCCAAGGCAATGATCAATATATAGGCATCACGTCCAAGATTAGTTGACTGACTCCTGCCTGCATCTACTACTATTACTCCACACATCGACCGCTATCCAGCATGCATCTAGTGTATTAAGTTCATGGAGAAATGGAGTAATGCAATAACAACGATGACATGATGTAGACAAGATCTATTCATGTAGGAATAGACCCCATCTTGTTATCCTTAATAGCAAGGATACATGCGTGCCTCACTGCCTCTTCTGTCACTGGGAGAGGACACCGCAAGATCGAACCCATCACAAAGCACCTCTTCCCATGGCAAGAAAGATCGATCTAGTTGGCCTAACTAAACCAAAGATTCGAAGAAGAAATATGAGGCTATAAATAATCATGCATATAAGAGATCAAAGGAAACTCAAATAATATTCATGGATATAAATCTGATCATAAAATCAAAGTTCATCGGATCCCAACAAACACACCGCAAAAAGAGTTACATCAAATAAATCTCCAAGAGACCATTGTATTGAGAAGCAAAAAGAGAGAGGAAACCATCTAGCTACTGCCTACGAACCCTTAGGTCTATGTTGGACTACTCACGCATCATCGGAGAGGCACCAATGAGGATGATGAACCCCTCCGTGATGGTGTAGATTGGATCTTGTGGTTCTGGAACTTGCGGCAGCTGGAATTGTGTTTCATCTCCTCTTCCAGGGTTTCTGGAATATTTGGGAATTTATAGAGCTGAGAGGCGGTGCAATGGAGCAACATGGGCCCCACAACCCATCAGGGCACGCCTGGGCCTCCTGGCGCGCCCTGGTGGGTTGTGGTCTCCACGGGCCTTCATTCGTCCACTTCCTTGGCTCCCAAGTTGTCTTCTGGTCCAAAACAAATCTCCAAAAAGTTTCGCTGTTTTTGGACTCCGTTTGGTACTAATATTCTGCAAAGTAAAAAACAAGCAAAAAACAGCAACTGGCACTGGGCACTATGTCAATAGGTTAGTCCCAAAAAATGATATAAAGTTGATATAAAATGATTGTAAAACATCCAAGAATGATAATATAACAACATGGAATAAAAATAAATTATAGATACGTTGGAGACGTATCAGGCCCACAAGGCTCCACTGACCCTAATCTTAGCACTATAAATTCATATTTCCTAAGAAAAAATTAAGAGAAGAAGTCTCATCATGTTTCATGATACGGAGCCGCCGCCACCTCCAGTTCTTCCTCGGGTGGCCAGATCTGGAGTCTGTTCAGGGCTCTAGAGAGGCGAATTCGTCATCATCATCATCATCACCAACCCTTCTTCATCACCAATTTCATGATGCTCACGACCGGGTGTGAGTAATTCCTTCATAGGCTTGCTGGATGGTGATGGGTTGGATGAGATTTATCATGTCATCGAGTTAGTTTTGTTATGGCTTGATCCCTAGTTTGCACTATGTTCTAAGATTGATGTTGCTATGACTTTGCTATGCTTAATGCTTGTCACTAGGGCCCGAGTGCCATGATTTCAGATCTAAACCCTTTATGTTTTCATGAATATATTTTTGTTCCTGATCCTATCTTGCAAGTTATATGCACCTATTATATGTTATGATCCGCATACCCCAAGGTTACAATAATTGGGATTCTTTCCGATGATTACCAAAGTTTGAGGAGTTCGGGTATTCACCATGTGTTAATGCTTTGTTCCAGTTCTCTATTGATAGGAGGCCATAATATCCCTTAGTTTCCTTATGGACCCCGCTGCCACGGGAGCGTAGGACAAAAGATGTCATGCAAGTTCTTATCATAAGCACGTATGACTATGAATTTGAGCTAGTTCTGTGTCGCCCTAGGTTATAACTGTTACAGGATGAATGCCATCCAACATAATTATCCATCACCGATCCAATGCCCATGACTTTCGCATATTGATCTTGCTAAGTTACTACTGTTGTTGCTGCTGCTGTCACAATTACTATAAAACTGATATTGCTACTGTTACTGTTATCACTACTATTGTTACCACTGCTATCCAATTACCATATTACTGTGTTGCTGATCACTCTGCTGCAGATATTTAGTTCTCCAGGTGTGGTTGAATTGACAACTCAACTGCTAATACTTGCAAATATTCTGTGGCTCCCCTTGTGTCGAATCAATAAATTTGGGTTGAATACTCTACCCTCGAAAAGTGTTGCGATCCCCTATACTTGTGGGTTATCAAGACCTTTTTTTTGGGCGCCGTTCCCGGGGAGCATAGCTTTAGTTGCTAAATCACTTGGGATTTATATATGTTGATCACCTTGAAGAATCTGAAGGATGATAGAACCAAGATCGTTCCCTCTAAGATGAGGGGAGGTAAGGAACTGCCATCTAGCTCTGCACTTGATTCACCTTCTGATTTAAGTAAGCTTGCAACACCACCACCTGCTAATAATTCTGATATGTCGCAAGTAATTGATGATGCTACTTCTTCTATGAATGATGCTATTGATGATGCTAGTACTTTGCTTGATGATACTATGCCACTAGGTGAATTTCTTGATGAACAACTTGCTAGAGCTAAAGAAATTGAAAATGCTGAAACCAATGAAATTACTAAAACTGGTGAAATTATTGAAGCTGAAAATTATGATTCACCTATTAGGCCTAGCTACCCTAGAATTGAAATGCCTAAGATACCCGAGGGTTATGTTGTGGGCGAGGAGATAACTAGAGAACTTCTTACTTGTAATGATAGAGATGATCTTAAGAAATTATGGAGTAAGCTGAAAGAAAAATCTCTGAATGCTAGAATGAAATATGATCCTAAGTTTGCTACCTCACCTATCTTTGTTACTGATAAGGATTATGAATTCTCTATCGATCCTGACTTAATTACTTTGGTTGAATCTGATCCTTTTCATGGTTTTGAATCTGAAACTATTGTGGCACATCTCACTAAACTGAAAGATATAGCCACCTTGTTTGCTCATGATGAAAAAATTCGCTACTATTATATTCTTAAGTTGTTTCCTTTCTCATTAAAGGGTGATGATAAGATATGGTATAATACTCTTGCTCCTGGTTGTGTGCGTAGTCCCCAGGATATGATATATTACTTCTCTGAAAAATATTTTCCTGCTCATAGGAAACAAGGTGCCTTACAGGAAATATTTAACTTTGTGCAAATTGAAGAAGAGAATCTCCCTCAAGCTTGGGGGAGGCTTCTCCAATTGATTAATGTTTTGCCTGATCATCCTCTTAAAAAAATGAAATACTTGATATCTTTTATAATGGACTAACCGATGCTTCTAGGGACTACCTAGATAGTTATGCTGTTTGTGTTTTCAGGGAATGAACCGTTGAACAAGCTGAAGAATTATTGAATAAAATATTGAGGAATGATAATGATTGGACACTTCATGAACCACCACCTAAACCGACTCCGAAGATGAGGGGTATTCTATTTTTGAGTCCTGAAGATATGCAAGAGGCAAAGAAATCTATGAGAGAAAAGGGTATTAAAGCTGAAGATGTCAAGAATTTACCTCCTATTGAAGAAATACGTGGACTCGACACCCTGACACAGGTAGTGGAGGTAAATTCTCTCTTGATATTTGATGAAGGTGATATTCCTTATAATAAATCTGCTAGTCAATGCCTGGATGAATTTGACAATTACATTGTTAAGCAAGAACACTTTAATAATTATGTTATGAAGCAATTAAAACATAATGCTTTCACGATTGATCGTTTGAGTGAATTGATGTTTAGAATTGCTAACAATGTTAAATGTCCAGGTAAACATGCTTCCATGGTTCAAACCCAGTTAGAACAAGTTGGTAATTCTCAAAATGATTTGCTTAATGAGATGAAGAATAATATGAACAATCCTGCTATTAGAGTAGTGACTAGAGGAGGTAAAATGACTCAGGAGCCATTATATCCTGAAGGTCACCCTAAAAGAATTGAACAAAATTCTCAAAGAACTAATATAGATGCACCTAGTCCATCTAAGAAGAAAAAGAAAACAAAAAATGATAGGACTTTGCATGCTTCTAGTGGACCTGAAGTAGAAAAACCTTCTGAGAATAGTAATGATGTTTCTATTTCTGATGCTGAGATAGAATATGGTAATGAACATTCATTTAGTGATAATGATAATGATGATGATAAGGATAATGATGTTGTTCATGTAGATGCTCAACCAGATAATGATAAAGAACCAGATAATGATGTTGAAATATAACTTGCTGCTGATCTTGATAACTCACCTCCTAAAAATAAACGATATGATAAAAGAGATTTCATTGCTAGAAAACATGGTAAAGAAAGAGAACCATGGGTTCGAAAACCTGTGCCCTTTCCTCCTAAACCATCTAAGAACAAAGATGAGGAAGAATTTGAATACTCTACTGAAATGCTTAGGCCAGCCTTTTTGCGTACCCGTTTGACTGATATTTCAAAGATGGCCCCATATGCTAAATATATGAAAGATATTGTCACTAATAAATGAAAGATACCAGAAGCTGAAATCTCTACCATGCTTGCAAACTATTCTTTCAAGGATGGAGTACCTAAAAAATTAGGAGATCTAGGAATACCAACTATACCATGCTCCATTAAAAGAAATTATGTCAAAACTGCTTTGTGTGATTTGGGAGCCGGTGTTAGTGTTATGCCTTTCTCTTTATATAGAAGACTTGATTTGAATAAACTCACACCTATTGAAATATCATTGCAAATGGCTGACAAATCAACTGCCATACTTATCGGTATTTGTGAGGATATGCCTGTTGTAGTTGCAAATGTTACTATCTTAACAGACTTTGTTATACTTGATATGCCCGAGGACAGCAATATGTCGATCATCCTTGGTAGACCCTTTTTGAATATTGCAGGGGCTGTTATTTATTGCAACAAAAGCAAGGTCACTTTTCATATCAATTGCAATGAGCATACGGTGCACTTTCCAAAGAAACAATTTCAAGTGAATGGTATTAATATTATTGAAAAGGCTTCGGTAATCACTATTGGGAGTTTTCAATTTCCTATTCCCTCTGTCAAAAAGAAATATGAGGCTCTTATTATCGGGGAGATGCATATCCCCATTGAGGTAACTTAGTGTTATATGAATATTCTTCGGTTTCATGTCATTCAAAAATGGTTTGTTAATAAGACTTGATCAAACTTATTAATATATTCTTTTTGAGGGCCATGTGGTAGATTGATGACCCACAAGTATAGGGGATCAATCATAGTCCTTTCGATAAGTAAGAGTGTCGAACCCAACGAGGAGCAGAAGGAAATGACAAGCGGTTTTCAGCAAGGTGTTTTCTGCAAACAATGAAATTATCGGTAACAAGTAGTTTGATAGCAAGATAATTTGTAACAAGTGACAAGTAGCAATAGTAACTAAGGTGCAGCAAGGTAGCCCAATCCTTTTTGTAGAAAAGGACAGGCCAGAACAGTCTCTTATAATAAGCAAAGCGTTCTCGACGACACATGGGAATTTCATCTAGTCACTTTCATCATGTTTGTTTGATTCGCGTTCGCTACTTTGATAATTTGATATGTGGGTGGACCAGTGCTTGGGTGCTGTTCTTACTTGAACAAGCCTCCCACTTATGATTACCCCCTCTCGCAAGCATCCGTAACTACAGAAGAAGAATTAAGATAACTCTAACCATAGCATGAAACACATGGATCCAAATCAGCCCCTTACGGAATAGCGCATAAACTAGGGTTTAAGCTTCTGTCACTATAGCAACCCATCATCTAATTACTACTCCACAGTGCATTCCCTTAGGCCCAAAGATGGTGAAGTGTCATGTAGTCGACATTCACATAACACCACTAAGGGAATCAACAACATACATATCATCAAAATATTGAATGAATACCTAATTCACATGATTACTTATGACAAGACTTCTCCCATGTTCTCAAGAACATAAGTAACTACTCACACATCATGTTCATATCAAAGATCAGACGAGTATTAAATAGTATAATGGATCTGAACATATAATCTTCCACCAAATAAACCAACTAGCATCAACTACAAGATGTAATCAACACTACTAGCAACCCACAGGTACCAATCTGAGGTTTTGAGACAAAGATTGAATGCAAGAGATGAACTAGGGTTTGAGATGAGATGGTACTTGTGAATATGTTGTTGTAGATTGGTGATGTCGATGGCTTCGATTTCCCCCTCTCGGATGGAAGTATCCCTGGCAGAATCGCTCCGCCGGAGAGCAAAAGTGCTCCTGCCCAAGTTCCTCCTCGAGACGGTGGCGCACCGTCGCAAAAGTCTTCTCTATATTTTTTTCTACGGCAAATGGGCTTATATACCAGAAAATGGGCACCGGAGGCTGGCCAGGGGCCCCGCAAGCTACCAGGGCGCGCCTGGGGGGGTGGCGCACCCTGGTGCCTCGTGGGCACCTGGGTGGCCCCCTCTGGTACTTCTTCTCTCCAATATTTTTTATTTATTCTAAAATAAATCTCCGTGAAATTTCAGCTCATTTGGAGATGTGCAGAATAGGTATCTCTGACATAACTTTTTCTGGTCCAGACTTCCAGCTGCCGGCAATCTCCCTCCTTATGTAAATCTTGCATATTAAGAGAGAAAAGGCATTAGAATTGCTTCACAAAGTGTTATATTGATTAAAAACAATATAAATAACAGTAGGAAAACATGATGCAAAATGGAAGTATTAACTCCCCCAAGCTTAGACCTCGCTTGTCCTCAAGCGAAAGCCGATATCGATAATCATGTCCACATGTTTAGAGAGAGAGGTGTCGATAAAAACAAAATACGGACATAGTAGCATCATGATCATTATTATAACCACAATATTTATCATCATATAACTTATCATGAAAAGTAACAATTCATCACAACAACAAAGTATAAGGCATAAACATTCTTGAAAACTAACAAACTATGTTCTCAGTCAACAATGCAATTGCAATTCATCATATTTTCAGGGAGGGTCTCATGTAGGAGCTTTTTAGCAAGTCCACATACTCAACCATTATTTAGTCTTCTATGATTGCTAACACTCACAACATATATATGGAGCAAAAAGTTTCAGCCAGACACATAGAAAGATAGGGACTTATAATTTCGCCTCCCAACTTATTCACCTCAAGGGTGATGTCAACAATAATAACTCATGACCACTCATATCCAACTGGGTATATATGCCTAGATCTTTCCCCACCACATGATGCTTGCAAAAGAGAAAAATAAAAAGGAATAGAGAAGAACACTATTGACTCTTGCATAAAATGTAATTTCATAAAAGTAAAACATAGGCCCTTCGTAGAGGGAAGCAGAGGTTGTCATGCACTTTTTGTTTTTGGATGCACAAGCTCTAAATGCAAAAGAACGTCACTTTATATTGCCTCTTGTGATAGCAAACTTTATTATGCAGTCTGTCGCTTTTATTTCTTTACCATCACAAGTTCGTACAATGCTTATTTTCCCTTACAATAAAAGTTCTTACATATTTAGGTGCAATTTTTATTGCTTTATGCACCGATGACAACTTACTTGAAGGATCTTATTAAACTCATGAGATATATCACCAAAATTAACACTGATAGTTTCTTTAGTGCAATCAATCTTAGCATTAACAGTGTTCAAGAAAGTTCTACCAAATATAATGGGACAAAAATCATCTTGTGGTGATCCAAGAACAAGAAAATCAGAAGGGTATTTGATCTTACCACACAAGACTTCCACATCTCTAACAATCCCAAGTGGTGAAATAGTATCTCTATTTGTGAGCTTAATAGTTACATCAATATCTTCAATCTCAACATGTGCAATATCATTCAAAATTTCTTGATATAAGGTAAACGGAATAACACTCACACTAGCACCCAAATCACATAAACCATGATAACAATGATCTCCTATTTTAACAGAGACAACAGGCATGCCAACGACAGGTTTATTCTTATCTTTAAGATCGGGCTTAGCAATTCTAGTAGCTTCATCATAGAAGAAAATAACATGCCTATCTATATTATCGACCAAGAGATCTTTAACCATAGCAACATTAGGTTCAACTTTAATTTGTTCAGAGGGTCTAGGTGTTCTAATTTTGCTTTTGTTAACCATAGTTGAAACTTCAGCATGTTCCTTTAACCTAACAGGAAAAGGTGGTTTCTCAATATAGGCAGTAGGCACAACTGGATCAACATGGTGAACAATTGTTTCTTCTTTAATACTAGCAGGTTCTTTTTTCAATACAATAGGTGGATGATATTTAAACCATTTCTCCTTAGGGAGATCAACATGAGTAGCAAATGGTTCACAAAAGGAGGCTACTATCTCAGAGTCAAGTCCGTATTTAGTGCTAAACTTATGAAAGGCATCCGTATGCATAAAAGATTTAACACAATTGAACTCAAGTATTATACCTGACTCATTACCTTTGTAGAGTTCCCAATCTTCAGAGTTGCATTTAATTCTTTCCAGAAGATTCCATCTAAATTCAATAGTTTTCTTCATAAAGGAGCCAGTCGAAGAAGAATCGAGCATGGTTTGATTATCATGAGAAAGCCGAGCATAAAAGTTTTGCAGAATTATTTCTCTCGAGAGCTCATGATTGGGGCATGTATGCAACATATACTTAAGCCTCTCCCAAGCTTGAGCGATACTTTCTCCTTCACGAGGCCAAAAATTATATATATAATTCCCGATGAACCAAATGCATAGGATAAAATTTCTGGTGGAATTCCAATTTCAACCGGTTCCAATCCCATGTGTCAGTATCATCACATAGCCTATACCATGTCAATGCCTTTCCCTCCAAAGAAAAAGGGAATACTTTTTTCTTAACTCCATCTCCGGATAAACCTGCAAGGTTAAACAATCCACAAATTTCACACACATAGATCAAGTGCATATCAGGATGTACCGTTCCATCTCCTGCATAAGTATTAGCTAGCAGTTTCTCTATCATACCTGAAGGAATTTCATAATAAATATTTTTAGTAGGTTCAGTAGGTTGAGGAGAAACTCTTGTTGCTTTTGGTCGAGGTGAAGATACCCCGAACAAGCCCCTCAAACGATTACTTTCCATAGTGACAAGTGACAATAAATTTCAGCACGTAATATAAATGTTTCCTTACCAAATTCCACTCACCAAAGGCGCTTCACTCACCGGCAATGGTGCCAGAAAAGAGTCTTGATGACCCACAAGTATAGGGGATTAATCATCATCCTTTTGATAAGTAAGAGTATCAAACCCAACGAGGAGCAGAAGGAAATGACAAGCGGTTTTCAGCAAGGTGTTTTCTGCAAGCACTAAAATTATCGGTAACAAGTAGTTTGATAGCAAGATAATTTGTAACAAGTGACAAGTAGAAATAGTAACTAAGGTGCAGCAAGGTTCCCCAATCCTTTTTGTTGCAAAGGACAGGCCGGAATAGTCTCTTATAATAAGCAAAGCATTCTCGAGGACACATGGGAATTTTATCTAGTCACTTTCATCATGTTTGTTTGATTCGCGTTCGCTACTTTGATAATTTGATATGTGGGTGGACCGGTGCTTGGGTGCTATTCTTACTTGAACAAGCCTCCCACTTATGATTACCCCCTCTCACAAGCATCCGCAACTATGAAAGAAGAATTAAGATAACTCTAACCATAGCATGAAAAATATGGATCCAAATCAGCCCCTTACGGAATAGCGCATAAACTAGGGTTTAAGCTTCTGTCACTCTAGCAACCCATCATCTAATTACTACTCCACAATGCATTCCCTTAGGCCCAAAGATGGTGAAGCGTCATGTAGTCGACGTTCACATAACACCACTAAGGGAATCAACAACATACATATCATCACAATATCGAACGAATACCAAATTCACATGATTACTTATGACAAGACTTCTCCCATGTCCTCAAGAACAAAAGTAACTACTCACACATCATGTTCATATCCAAGATCAGAGGAGTATTGAATAGCATAATGGATCTGAACATACAATCTTCCACCAAATAAGCCAACTAGCATCAACTACAAGATGTAATCAACACTACTCGCAACCCACAGGTACCAATCAGAGGTTTTGAGACAAAGATTGGATACAAGAGATGAACTAGGGTTGGACATGAGATGGTGCTGGTGAAGATGTTGATGTAGATTGGTCCCCCACGATGAGAGGATCGTTGGTGATGTCGATGGCTTCGATTTCCCTCTCCCGGACGGAAGTATCCCCGACAGAATCGCTCCGCCGGAGAGCAAAAGTGCTCCTGCCCAAGTTCCGCCTCGAGACGGTGGCGCACCATCCCAAAAGTCTTCTCTATATTTTTTTCTAGGGAAAATGGGCTTATATACCAGAAAATAGGCACCGAAGGCTAGCCAGGGCCCCACAAGCCACCAGGGAGCGCCTAGGGGGGTGGCGCGCCCTGGTGCCTCGTGGGCACCTGGGTGGCCCCCTCTGGTACTTCTTCTCTCCAATATTTTTTATTTATTCTAAAATAAATCTCTGTGAAATTTCAGCTCATTTGGAGATGTGCAGAATAGGTATCTATGACATAGCTTTTTCAGGTCTAGGATTCCAGCTGCCGGCAATCTCCCTCATGTACATCTTGCATATTAAGAGAGAAAAGGCATTAGAATTGCTTCACAAAGTGTTATATTGATTAAAAACATATAAATAACAATAGGAAAACAGGATGCAAAATGGACGTATCATCGATGAATTTAGTAAACACAACCTTCTGCACCTACTATTTATTTTTTATTTTTCTTAGTTAAATACAATAAAATGCCATGATTATCCTGTTCTCTGATTTATCCGTGCAATTAAAAATGGCCCAAAAATAAAAGTGCTTAGAATGACGTAAAATTTTAACATGAATTAGTCTTGAATATATGTGAATTTCTGGCACTGAACACAACCCTGGGGAGTGCCCCAGGTGCCCACAAGGCACCAGGGCGCGCCCACCCCCTTGGGCATGCCCTGGTGGCTTGTGGGCCCCACAGGGACTTCCTCACTTATTCCTTCAGCTCACTTCGTCACTTACCTCTGGAAAAAATTCCTGGTAGCTCTCTCTCTCTCGTGTTCTTGTTCCCAAACCTAAGATTTTCAATCTCTTTGCTCAGAGCTCCATTTTTGAAACTATTTTGGGGATTGCTCCTTGGTATGTGACTCCGCCATTGCTCCAATTAGTTTTTGCTTTAGTGGATTATATTTTGCATAATTAGTTGCTCTTGGTGCTACTGAAAATGATCTTGCATGTTGAATTCTTTGAGTTCCAAGTAGTTTGAATGCTTGATATAGCCTCTAGACAATCATATGAGTAGTTGCTATCAATCTTGTGAAGTTTTATTGATATCATTTTGTGCTCGAAAAATTTAAAAAATTTGTTCATAGGAAACATGAATTTCTTTAGGAGGAGTTCTTCGAGGAGAAGGTCCTCGGAGGGATAATCGAGTGAGAGCTCGGTACGGCAGGCGTATGTTGAACCAAGAGCAAGTTCAGTCCAGGTTACCGACACTAAATCAAGTCGGTGGCCATGCAATGAGTTCAGGATAGTCGTGGGGATTAAAGAAGAATTTGATCAATATATCCAGAACACTTAGCTCACTGCCTTCCTAGCAGATAAGCGACCCCAACACTTGTCAGTGTATAAAACATGGGTATTTTATACCCTGACTTATGCACAGATAGTAGTAGCCTCCCTACCGGCCAAGGCTTGCCGAAAGTTGCCAAAAACCAAGACTCAGGACCAAGTTGTAGAAGCTACTGAAGAAGAGATCAAGACGAGGCACTCAGCTAGTACGGAAGAAGAAAACATTTCTTGCCATCAAGAAATGACCCGGCAAGATGAAGACCTGGCAGGCTCTGTGCCTGCAAGCCTTTACTAACTCATCAGCGCTCCACCTCACTGAGCGGCTAGTCACTAATCAGTGAGGTGTCGACCACACGGGCGGGTCAATGAGGTTTGTCGGGCACGTGTCAGCACGCCAGAAGGAGGTTTGCCACTAATGACACCCGTCCAGGAGGCGTGTCAAGCTAATAGGAGGTAGCTGGGCAAGCGGTCCAGAAAGCTTGCCGGGGCTGCCCCTTTACATGACACCTAACAGGGCATTTAATGCTTTTGTCCTAGACTGGCAGATTTAGGTATGATAGCACTATTCACTATCTAATCACTATGTAATGACTGTTTTGCCACTGTGGTAACCCTTGAGCTATAAAAGGAGGGCCAGGGCAACGTTTATGGGGGTTCCACTTTCTCGATCCCTCACACAATTTGCATGCGTAGCTGCTCCTCCCGCGCCTTGCCAGGGATGCGCTCCTTGTACCTATGTTCATACACATTCTATACACCAAAGCAGGAGTAGGGTTTTATGCTTCAAAGTGGCCCGAACCTGGGTAAAACCTTTGCGCTCCTCTATTGATTCTGCTCTTTGTGCTTGTTGATCTCCCTGCATGAACCACAAGGGGCTAGATGGCCCCATAGATGGCCATACCCATGACATCTTTGGCACGCCAGGTAGGGGGATCTCTTGCGTGAACCTGAATCAACAGACTGCGCGTCAATTTCATGAGCTTCATCATATTCGTCATCGCCGATGGCCCCCAAGAAGAAGGGCATCACTATGACAGCTCCTTCCACCTCCAAAGTTCCCTCGCATGTGTCCGCAAGTGGTGCAGCCAACACGGGTGGTGTGGACGCCGCAGTTGGCATGACCAGCGCAGGCGGCGCGGTCGCCATGCCCACCATGGCCGGAGCAGGAGGCGAAAGCGCTAGAGGCGGTCAACCTCATCGGCCCTCTGGCGAGTGAAGCCACAATGGCATGAGCGGGGCGGATGGACGTCTTCCTCCTCCTCACCGTGCCGACGAACGTAGCCACCGGTGCAACAATGCCCTGGACAGTGCGAGCCAAGATCCTGCCATGGCGATGTCTAGAGATGTTGTGTCAAGACGGTCGCCACGCCCATCATACAATGGGCGCAGCGTGACTCTGAGCGGCGGCGACCACATGGCAAGACACCTGTCGATCAAGTTCCTGATCCTCAGGCTTTACCTCTGCCATGACAGCCCATTGCTGATCATGTGCCGTGGCAGCAAGATCACGACAGCACTCCTGCTGGCTCTGCCAGGAGTAGAGCGACATCGCGTTCTTCGCTCCCGGCCATGCCAGCCACAGCAGCAGAGGCGATGGCACGAGCCCAGATGCTGCTCAACTTCCCTCCTGCAGCAGATAAGATGGATGAGTGGAGAGCCACCATTCAGAGCCTTATAGGATTTGCCGAGGCAAGCAAGTCACTGCAAGTGGATCCCTCGTGGCATCCGCGAACAGCACCAGTAGCTCAAGCTGGTGACCATGTTGACGACGCTGCACCAATGGTGCAATCACCTCAGTGGCATGTGCTGCAAGAAAGGAGGGTAGAGGATGCCCGCACTACCATCGAATGGTGCCGGGAGGCGCGCCGTCAATCCGACGTGCGCAACGGCCCAGTCATTGATGAGCCTTCACCCAGTGTTGGCAGGTATCTACCTTACGAGGTTGGATGCCCAGCTTTCACTCGTGAGTTGCGGCAAGTCCACTAGCCGTCTGTCCGGGCCTTCAAGCCAGAAGTACCAAAAAAGTACGATGGCAAGCTGAGCCCGGCAGAGTTTTTGGGAATCTACACGATTGCCGTGCAAGCTGCTGGGGGAAGAGATGAAAAGATTCTAGCCAACTACTTCCCGTTGGTACTGAAGCCCAACAAAATCATCACTGACAACGGCACACAATTCATGAGCTGCACCTTCATGCAGTACATCTAAGACCTTGGCAGCAAAATCTGTTTTGCATCTGTTGCTCACCCGAGAAGCAATGGCCAAGCAGAAAGGACAAATGCTAAAGTGTTGTGTGGTCTCAAGACAAGGACCTTTGACAGGCTGCGCAAATGTGGAAGACGCTGGATTGATGAGTTGCCGACAGTTCTTTGGTCACTCAGGACGACACCAAATCGAGATACCGGCCAAACACCCTTCTCCCTAGTATATGGTGCAGAGGAGGTGCTCCCCACGGAACTCATATACGGGTCACCTCGAGTACTCGCTATGATGAGGTAGAGCAAGAGCAGCTGTGGCAAGATGACATAGCGCTCCTTGAGGAAGATCGTCTTCGGGCGGCTGTGCGAGATGCACGCTACCAGCAAGCCTTGCGCCGCTATCATAGCCGCAAAGTGCATGCCCGAAGCCTTGAGGAAGGCGACCTTGTTCTTCAGCGTGTTCAGTCCACCAAGAAATCAAACAAGTTGACACCGAAGTGGAAAGTCCCTTATCGGGTAGTGTGAGTCACCAGACCTGGTGCAGTCCATCTGGAGACCAAAGATGGCATTCAAGTGCAAAACTCATGGAATATTGAGCATCTTCGCAAGTTCTACCCATAAGGCGCAGTTGCTGGGTCTCCCGGCAACCCCTTTTGTACAAGCCTTATTGGCAAGACATGTAACCGTTTGTACAAAGCCAGGCGCAGATCCTGTGCATAAGTGAAATAAAGCTAAGTGCTTTGCAACTTATCGTACATTTCTTCATTTATGTTTAAATACATGAGATGTTGTGACTACACTTTGGTTTGTATGAAATGGCTAACGGATCATCAAAGTTCCCAAACCACTCTTTTCTCTTCTTTCTTTTCCTCAAAGGACAGAAGGATTCCTCGCGTGCATGTTTCCCGGGGGAGTGACATGGGTACCATTTAATGGCGTTCAAGTGGTCATTTCATACGACAAGAAAGACATTGCAAGGAAAAGCTAAGTTGAAAAACTATGAAACTTTTTCCTTGTTACATTTTGCAATTTCCCTTGAACAATTCTGTGTTTGTATGAAAAACCTACACACAAAGGAACCTTGTAGCGGTTAGTTTGCGCTCTAGTTCTGCCTCGAGTCTGCTCGGCAAGCTTAGTAGCCGCATTCTGGCCCGGCAAGGTGCTTTGCCGGTGGCGTCGCTTCCAGCAGGCTGCTAAGGACCCGTTCCTCAAAGTGCTCACGGCATGCGCGCACGCCGGCAAGATTTCGAACAGCGTAGGGAACACATTCATACAAAGACAAATAGAAACAAGGGGATCAGCACACATTCTTCTAAGCATGAATAACATTAGACATTCATTGAAAAGTGCTTGATTACATTTTCTTAGCCCTTTACCCAGGGTTTACATCGAGTGCAAGGAGGCAAAAAGGGGCGCCTAGGCAGAGATCGGCTCGCTCCTGGAAGATCAGCTGGAGTCGGACCCAACATCCTCGATCTTCATGTTCGGAGCGCCACCGTCGCCATCACCATCATCGTCAGTCTCGCTGGAGGAAGCGATGTCGCTGTCACACAAACTTTTCGCGCAGCACTCCAGCCGAGCGCGTGAAGCCCAGAAGAACTTCACAAATAGCGTGTCGGGCCCCTGCAACCTGAAATGAAGGAGGTGCCCCTGCCCTAAACAACGGGTACGGACGAAGGATTTCCACCCGCGCGTGAGGTACATGATGCCGTTGTTGGAAGTTTCAACAGTCACCCAGACGGGGCTGTTGCAGCAACCTTCCACACGCAGCCACAGGACATGGAGATGGAGGCCTTCCATTTCCCTCGCGAAAGGACAGGGAAGCCGCAGCCAGCTCAGTGGCCATCGCGCAGTTCCACAATGATCTCCTGTGCCGTGTCTTCGGTATGACCTTCTGTCAGGGGTGGAATGGCCGAGGACGAAGCGATGGGCGCTCCGCCAAGACAACCCCGACCACGGGTGACGCGTCTTCCACGGCCACGACCCGTGGTCTCTCCTCGAGCGCTGGAACTGACTCCCACATCCATGCCCGAGGCGTGGGCATGGCCTCGAGGAGAAGCTCTCATGGCAATGGCAGATGCACGAGCTCGACCCTTTCCTCTCGCCATAATGGTGGCAGACGCGAGGGGGGAAGATGGAAGAAGGAGATGACGGTTACTGGGAGATTGGAATGAGAAGAGGTGGATGAGCATCACCTTCCGTGACCCCCTTTTTATAGGGAGGGCGCGGGGGCTGGCTCTTCACTGCTTTTGGACGACCGTCCAGGTTCGCCAATCCTGCGCCCTGCACTCCTGGCCGGGCATGCCGCTCCAGCGACCGTCCAGGTTTGCCAATCCCGCGCCCTGCATTTCTGGCCAGGCGCGCCGCTCCAACGGTCACCCTTCTTCGCCAATCCATTGCCTTGCAAGTGAAGCGTGCGTGATGGGAGGGCGCAGAAAAAGGAGAAGTAAAGATAGATATGGAAACTATCCCTCACCACACATGGACATGTGCCCGTTCGGTTTAATCCAGCAATGCCTCACATGTGTGCATGCTCCTGGTTTGCATATGGACAGTAGCTGCTTATCCAATGGCAAGGGTTGCCAGAAAATAGCTAAAGGCAGATGCAAGTTCAGATTAATGAAGAAGCAAAGAAGATCTCAGGATAACCATCATGATCTAAAAATTACAGTGACAGTTTTCCCGCCGCGTGTCTGTGCATTGTTTGGGCCTAGCCCAACAAAGCTTCGGACGCGCGTATGGCCCAGGCCTGGGGGCTCCTGTCGGTGTATAAAACATAGGTATTTTATACCCTGACTTATGCACAGACAATAGTAGCCTCCCTGCCGGCCAAGGCTTGCCGGAAGTTGCCAAAAACTAAGACTCAGGACCCAGTTGCAGAAGCTACTGAAGAAGAGATCAAGATGAGGCACTCAGCTAGTATTGAAGAAGAAAACATTTCTTGCCGGCAAGAAATGACGCGGCAAGATGAAGATCCGGCAAGCTCTGTGCCGGCAAGCCTTTACTAACTCGCCAGTGCTCCAACTCACCGAGTGGCTAGTCGCTAATCGGTGAGGTGTCGACCGCATGGGCCAGTCGATGAGGTTTGTCGGGCATGTGTCAGCATGCTGGAAGGAGGTTTGCCACTATTGACACCCGTCCAGGAGGCGTGTCAAGCTAATAGGAGGTAGCTGGGCAAGCGGTGCAGAAAGCTTGCCGGGGCTGCCCCTTTACATGACACCTAACAGAGCATTTAATGCTTTTGTCCTAGACTGGCAGAGTTAGGTATGACAGCACTGTTCACTATCTAATCACTATGTAATGACTGTTTTGCCACTGTGGTAACCCCTTGAGCTATAAAAGGAGGACGAGGGCAACCTTTACGGGGGTTCCACTTTCTCGATCGCTCACACAATTTGCATGCGTAGCTGCTCCTCCCGCGCCTTGCCGGGGAAGCGCTCCTTGTACCTGTGTTCATCCACATTATATACACCAAGACAAGAGTAGGGTTTTATGCTTCACAGCGGCCCGAACCTGGGTAAAACCTTTGCGCTCCTCTATTGATTCTGCTCTTTGTGCTTGTTAATCTCCCTGCCTGAACCACAAGGGGCTAGATGGTCCCATAGATGGTCGTACCCATGACAACACTACAATCTCACTTATTCGTTCACCCATGAGTTTGAGTTTCATCCCCACACCTCTAGAGTTTCATTTCACCTATATGATAGAGCTTATAATATGCCTTTAGAAGAATTTTGTGATGTATGCAAAATTCCATATTGGGGTTCGCTAGATGAACCACAAAAATCTGATTGTGAAATGTTCCTTAGTAGTCTCTGTAGTGGTGAGGATAGAGGAGTTTCACAAGCTAGGACAAAAAGTATTCAATTTCCCTCTGATCGTTACTTTGCACTGTTTAATGGTAAATGCATCGTTGGTAAGCAAGATTGTAGTACACTTTGCGCCCTTGACTTGAGCATCATTCATACTCCTCTAACGGGCTTCAAGCAATATAATCAGGGGGCAATTTTTGCATGGAGACTGCAGCGCAACGTGGGTAGTGGTCATTTTTATGGAGAAATTTATGCCTCTCGCGTAGCTGCAAGGCCAGGAGTCTCACCTAGGCCCAATGATCCTATATTACCTGACAAATACTTAGACTTTGAGGCAATGCGACTCCATGATTTTATTAAAGATGGGGCTCAGAACTATGACTATAACTTAATGTTCGATAAAAAGCATATTGTATTTGTTATTTTGCCTGCACCTGCTCTCTTTGATTTTTAGAGTAAATAGAGATATTTCATCTATGAGAGCGAGGCACGCGAATACAACGCAACAGTAGAATCCGCTCGTCTGGCTGAGGAGGCTACACGGAGAACCTCCACGAGCTACCACTTTGATTATTATCTAGACCAGTGAGGGTGATCACCAAGCTAGGTAAAAGCCTAAGCTTGGGGGAGTATGCTTTCTCATCGACATTACATTCATGTTCACACATTTCATTCTAGTTGTCAGTGTTCATCCTCCTTCATTGTATAATCCATGTTAGTTTTATTTTTGCTTCTTCTTGTGTGTTTGAAAAACTTTGAGAAAATCCAAAAATATTTCTTGCTTCTTTTTGGTTTTTCTTTTTAAGTTTAATTAGTTGTAGTATTAAAAGAAAACCCAAAAATATTTCTCATTCCTTCTTTTACTTGTTGGGAGCTTTCCCATGTAAATAGTTTTTCTCATTTTTATTTTTCCTTCTTTGAATTGCTTTCTTCATGAAAAACTAAAAACTACAAAAAAAATCAGTGTGTTTCTCTGAAACTCTTTTCTTTTCATTGAGTCATAGTAAGGAGGAGACCACAATGAAAATGTTGAGTGGCTCTCATATGCATTATTGTTGACCTGACAAAAAGAGCCCATATTACCTTGTCTTCTCCTTTGAATAAAATGTTTGCTGATTCCAGCTTAGTCCACGGCACTCTTGCACTATTATTATTTTCATATCATTCAGTCATGCAAGTAAAAGGCAATAATGATGATATTTGATGAAGTGACTTTGGCAGGGAAAAGCGGGTATGAACTCAACTTGTTTTTGTTTTTGTAAATATGTTTAACTCAGTATCCATGATTCAGCACATTATGATTAAATATGTTAATGATGACAATTAGAGATTATAGTTGCTCACGCCATGCTTAAGTAGCTAGGAGTGGATAATGATTTATCTTGGGTGTCAACATGCATTAAAATGGTTATGATGTAGTATGTTGGTATGGTATCCTCCTCTGAATGTTTCAAGTGGCTTGACTTGGCACATGTTCATGCATGTAGTTGATTGAAAACCAACATAGTCTCCATGATATTTATGTTCATGGTGTTTATATCCTACTCATGCTAGTATTCAATGTTAATTATTCACAATGCATGTTTATGACCGTTTTCACTCTCTAGTTGGTCGCTTCTCAATCTATTTTCTAGCCTTTGCCTGTACTAAGCGGGAATACTGCTTGTGCATCCAAATCCTTGAACCAAAGTTGTTCCAGATGAGTCCACTATATCTACCTATATGCAGTATTACCCTGTCGTTCCAAGTAAATTTTGCATGTGCCACCTCTAAATATTCAAATGAACATCTGTTTTCTGTGCCTGCACCTCTCATGGAGCGACAGGGGGCGTCCAGTATCTTCCATGCTAAGCGGGTTATTCTCATGATGAGTGTTTATTTACTTGTCCTTACACGAGAGGGGCTGGTAATCGGGATGCCCAGTCCCATGATCAAATCGCAAAATAATGAAACAAACTCCCCCAGAAAGTTGTTGGTATGGATGGCACCCGAGGATTCGGCTAGCCATGTGTTGTGTTTGTTGGTGGAGGGGGAGTAAACTTTACCTTACCATTTGGGAACCGTCGCTAATGTGTTTAGCATGGAAGATATTGAAATCTCTCGGTCGTAATGTTGACAGGAAAGGCATGCCTCTCAAAATTATATTTATCTCTGATTTAAGCTTCGAGCTCTGGCACCTCTGCAAATCCCTGCTTCCCTCTGCGAAGGGCCTATCTATTTACTTTTATGTTATTTTACTTTTAATGTTGAGACATCACCTTCTCAAAAAAGCACCAGTCCTGAGAGCACTATTGTCATTTTTATGCATTGTGTATAGTTAATATTGTGTGCATCATGACTGGATCTCTTCTACCATGAATCACAATGTTTAGTCACTGCATGAACTTTGGAGGTGCTCTGCATTTAAGTTTTGCGGTCTCAGAAAGGGCTAGCGAGATATCATGCTGTCATATTATATCATGAATGTTTTGACAAAGTGTTGGGATTTGAGATATGTTATTATTGCTCGCTGGTTGATTATGCCATTGATATGAGTGAATATAATTTCTAAGAGTTATC
Organism: Thinopyrum obtusiflorum; assembly: GCA_036873465.1. Taxonomy (NCBI): domain Eukaryota; kingdom Viridiplantae; phylum Streptophyta; class Magnoliopsida; order Poales; family Poaceae; genus Thinopyrum; species Thinopyrum obtusiflorum. The sequence continues at coordinate 81,661 of JAAAWM010012072.1, forward strand.
ATTTGCATGGTTAGTTATGAGCTTTGCTGAAAACCTGGGTACTATTTAAGCATATATATGGACACAAGAACAAAAGAGTTCATAAAAGTTTTTCTTTATCACTTTCAGTTTGTCAACTGAATTGCTTGAGGACAAGCAATGAGTTAAGCTTGGGGGAGTTGATACGTCTCCGTCGTATCTACTTTTTCAAACACTTTTGCTCTTGTTTTGGACTCTAATTTGCATGATTTGAATGAAACTAACCCAGACTAACACTGTTTTCAACAGAACTACTATGGTGTTGTTTTTGTGCAGAAATAAAAGTTCTCAGAATTGGACAAAACTTTTTGGAAATTTTTTATGGAATAAATAAAAATACTGGAGCCAAGACCCACAGGAGGGGGCCCAGCTGCTACCCACAAGGCACCAGGGCTCACCCACCCCCTAGGCACGTGCTACTTGTGATCTGTGTTGGTATTTTCCTGAAGAGGAGAGGATGATGCAGTACAATAGAGATAAATATTTCCCTCAGTTATGAAACCAAGGTTATCAATCTAGTAGGAGAATCACGCAACAACTCATTAGCAGCACCTGCACACAAAACAACAAATCCTTGCACCCAACGCAAACAAGGGGTTGTCAATCCCTTGGCGGTTAATTGCAAGATTAAATTGTACGGTGATAGATAGATAGATCGAACAAAATACAAAATAAAATAAATAAAGTAAAAGTGCTGCAAGGTATTTTTAGGATTTTCAATATATGATAAAGTAGACCCGGGGGCCATAGTTTTCACTAGAGGCTTCTCTCTTGAAAATAGGATACGGTGGGTAAACAAATTACTGTTGGGCAATTGATAGAAAAGCGAATAATCATGACGATATCCAAGGCAATGATCATGTATATAGGCATCACGTCCGAGACAAGTAGACCGACTCCTGCCTGCATCTACTACTATTACTCCACACATTGACCGCTATCCAGCATGCATCTAGAGTATTAAGTTCATAAAGAACAGAGTAACGCCTTAAGCAAGATGACATGATGTAGACAAAGTAAACTCATGCATGAATAAACTCCATCTTTTTACACTTAATGGCAATGATACATACGTGTCATGTCCCTTTCTGTCACTGGGATTGAGCACCACAAGATCGAACCCATTACAAAGCATCTCTCCCATTGCAAGATAAATCAATCTAGTTGGCCAAACCAAATAAATAGATCGGAGCGAAATATGAAGCTATAATAATCATGCATAAAAGAGTTCAGAGAAAACTCAAATAATATTCATGGATAATCTGATCATAAACTCATGATTCATCGGATCCCAACAAACACACCGCAAAAAGTGATTACATTGGATAGAACTCCAAGAACATCGAGGAGAGCATTGTATTGAAGATCAAAAAGAGAGAAGAAGCCATCTAGCTACTAACTATGGACCCGAAGGTCTGTGGTAAACTACTCATGCATCATCGGAAGGGTGGCAAGGTTGATGTTGAGCCCCTCTGTGATTGATTCCCACTTCGACGGAGTACCGAAAAAGGCCTCCTGATGGGATCTCTCGAGAATAGAAGCTTGTGGCAGGGGAAAAAGAATTTCGTGGACTCCTCTATTGGTTTCCTGATTTTAGAGAATTTATAGAGGTGGAATTAGGTCAAACGGAGCAGAGGTGGGCCCAGAAGGCACCAGGGTGCGCCACCCCCCTGGGGCATGCCCTGGTGGCTCATGACCACCTCCTCTATCTTCTGGCCCTCTCCCAAAGCTTCTAGTGTCTCTTATGTCCTGAAAAAATCTCCAAAAGGTTTCATGGCATTTGGACTTCGTTTGGTACTGATATTCTGGAAAACCAAAAAAGGCAAAAAACAGCAACTGGCATTGGGCACTAAGTTAATAGGTTAGTCCGAAAAAATGATATAAAATTGTTTGTAAATGTATATAAAGCATCCAAGATTGATAATATAATAGCATGGAACAATCAAAAATTATACATACATTGGAAACGTATCAGCACGCCCTGGTGGCTTGTGGGGCCCACGAGGCTCCGCTGACCCTAATCTCAGCACTATAAATTCATATTTCTTGATAAAAAATAAGAGAAGAAGTCTCATCGCGTTTCACGATACAGAGCCACTGCCACCTCCTGTTCTTCCTCGGGAGGCAGATCTAGAGTCCGTTCAGGGCTCTGGAGAGGGGGATTCGTCGTCATCATCATCACCAACCCTTCTTCATCACCAATTTCCTGATGCTCACTGCCAGGTGTGAGTAATTCCTTCGTGGCCTTGCTGGACGGTGATGGGTTGGATGAGATTTATCATGTAATCGAGTTAGTTTTGTTAGGGCTTGATCCCTAGTATCCACTATGTTCTGAGATTGACGTTGCTATGACTTTGCTATGCTTAATGCTAGTCACTAGGGCCGGACTGCCATGATTTCAGATCTGAACCCTTTATGTTTTCATGAATATATTTGTGTTCTTGATCCTATCTTGCAAGTTATATGGACCTATTACATGTTATGGTCCACATACCCCAAGGTGACAGTAATTGGGACTCTTTCCGGTGATTACCATAGTTTGAGGAGTTGATGTATTCACTATCTGTTAATGCTTTGTTCCGGTTCTCTATTAAAAGGAGACCTTAATATCCCTTGGTTTCCTTATGGACCCCGCTGCCATGGGAGGGTAGGACAAAAGATGTCATGCAAGTTCTTGTCATAAGCACGTATGACTATATACGGAATACATGCCTACATTACATTGATGAATTGGAGCTAGTTCTGTGTCGCCCTAAGTTATAACTGTTACATGATGAATGCCATCCAACATAATTATCCATCACCGATCCAATGCCTACGACTTTCGCATATTGATCTTGCTAAGTTAATACTATTGCTGTTGCTGCTGTCACAATAACTATAAAACTGCTATTGCTACTATTACTATTATCACTGCTATTGTTACCACTTGTATCCAATTACCATACTACTGTGCTACTGATCACTTTGCTGGAGATATTTAGTTCTCCAGGTGTGGTTGAATTGACAACTCAACTGCTAATACTTGCAAATATTCTTTGGCTCCCCTTATGTCGAATCAATAAATTTGGGTTGAATACTCTACCCTAGAAAACTGTTGTGATCCCCTATACTTGTGGGTTATCGAGAAGAGCCATGCCCAGCCCAGTCGGCACTGACATGGTCGGGTCTAGAGCTCAAAACATAGATCTGTCCGCCACAGGAGAAGATGACGAGGAGAGACCTCCGCCCCTAGCTGCTGTGTAGGCCAGATGTGGGCTAGAGGCCCCAATCCATTGCCATCTGCACCACTGCAGTAGTTGCTGGTGGAAGGACGAAAGGAATCGTCCATGGCTGTCAATCTAGCCATCATTGAACGCCACTACATGAGACCCAGCCACCACATGATGGTCGGGGGAAGGCCCCACCGCCGCCGCTACCGCATGGGCTTTGCCCACCAGCGACCGCCGGCGCCGGCGAGGGGAGGCGCGCAAGAGATGGCAGCTAGCCGCGAGATCAGGAACCGCTCGAGCTGCCCCGGGAGGAGCGACATGAGGGTCTCGTCTGTTCGGTTCTGTCTATCTTAATGGCTATAAATAAAGAGCTTGTTGGGAGACAACCCAATAGTTATATTTTCTGTTTTTGAGAGTGCACACTATTATGCTACTGTTATGGTTGTGTTTTAATTATTATTTTTGCCAAGTAAAGCCTTTGGGATGATTTGGTTGATGGTTGATTTGATTCTGTGAAAAAACAGAAACTTTTGCGCCCAGTAGCAGAATTGTTTTAATTCACAGGAATGTGCTTTTGATCTTAATTTTCTACACATATGATTGATATACAAATTTCCCACATTGTCCTAATTTTTCAGAATTGTTAGAGTTCCAAAAGTATGGTCATTATTCAGATTGCTACAGATTGTTCTGTTTTAGACACATTCTGTTTTCATTGCATAGTTTGCTTGTTTTGATGAATCTATGGATTGTATCGGGGGTATAAGTCATGGAGAAGTTGGAATAAAGTAGGTATTATACAATAATAAAATATGAATGGGTTCATAATAGTACCTAAATTTTCTGCTTTGATTGTTATACTAACGGATCTCACCAAGGTTTCTGCTGAGTTTTGTGTGCTGAAGTTTTCAAGTTTTGAGTGAGATCACGATGGATGAATGAATAAGGATTGGTAAGACCCTAATCTTGGGGATGCCCAAGGCACCCCAAGGTAATATTCAAGGACACCTAAGCATCTAAGCTTGGGGATGCCCCGATGGCATCCCCTCTTTCATCTACCAACCATCGGTAAATTACTTCAAGCTATATTTTTCTTTATCACATGATATGAGTTTTGCTTGGAGCATCATGTATTCTATGAGTCTTTTCTTTGTTTTCTTTTTAGTTTGACACAATCATATTTTCTAGACACACCTTTTGAGAGGGACACACACTCATTCGTGATTTGCTAGAATACTCTTTGTGCTTCACTTATATCTTTTGAGCTAGACAGTTGCTCTAGTACTTCACTTATATTTTTTAGAGCACGACAGTTGTTATCCCCCCCCCCCCCCCCCCCCCCCCCCCCCCCCCCCCCCCCCCCCCCCCCCCCCCCCCCCCCCCCCCCCCCCCCCCCCCCCCCCCCCCCCCCCCCCCCCCCCCCCCCCCCCCCCCCCCCCCCCCCCCCCCCCCCCCCCCCCCCCCCCCCCCCCCCCCCCCCCCCCCCCCCCCCCCCCCCCCCCCCCCCCCCCCCCCCCCCCCCCCCCCCCCCCCCCCCCCCCCCCCCCCCCCCCCCCCCCCCCCCCCCCCCCCCCCCCCCCCCCCCCCCCCCCCCCCCCCCCCCCCCCCCCCCCCCCCCCCCCCCCCCCCCCCCCCCCCCCCCCCCCCCCCCCCCCCCCCCCCCCCCCCCCCCCCCCCCCCCCCCCCCCCCCCCCCCCCCCCCCCCCCCCCCCCCCCCCCCCCCCCCCCCCCCCCCCCCCCCCCCCCCCCCCCCCCCCCCCCCCCCCCCCCCCCCCCCCCCCCCCCCCCCCCCCCCCCCCCCCCCCCCCCCCCCCCCCCCCCCCCCCCCCCCCCCCCCCCCCCCCCCCCCCCCCCCCCCCCCCCCCCCCCCCCCCCCCCCCCCCCCCCCCCCCCCCCCCCCCCCCCCCCCCCCCCCCCCCCCCCCCCCCCCCCCCCCCCCCCCCCCCCCCCCCCCCCCCCCCCCCCCCCCCCCCCCCCCCCCCCCCCCCCCCCCCCCCCCCCCCCCCCCCCCCCCCCCCCCCCCCCCCCCCCCCCCCCCCCCCCCCCCCCCCCCCCCCCCCCCCCCCCCCCCCCCCCCCCCCCCCCCCCCCCCCCCCCCCCCCCCCCCCCCCCCCCCCCCCCCCCCCCCCCCCCCCCCCCCCCCCCCCCCCCCCCCCCCCCCCCCCCCCCCCCCCCCCCCCCCCCCCCCCCCCCCCCCCCCCCCCCCCCCCCCCCCCCCCCCCCCCCCCCCCCCCCCCCCCCCCCCCCCCCCCCCCCCCCCCCCCCCCCCCCCCCCCCCCCCCCCCCCCCCCCCCCCCCCCCCCCCCCCCCCCCCCCCCCCCCCCCCCCCCCCCCCCCCCCCCCCCCCCCCCCCCCCCCCCCCCCCCCCCCCCCCCCCCCCCCCCCCCCCCCCCCCCCCCCCCCCCCCCCCCCCCCCCCCCCCCCCCCCCCCCCCCCCCCCCCCCCCCCCCCCCCCCCCCCCCCCCCCCCCCCCCCCCCCCCCCCCCCCCCCCCCCCCCCCCCCCCCCCCCCCCCCCCCCCCCCCCCCCCCCCCCCCCCCCCCCCCCCCCCCCCCCCCCCCCCCCCCCCCCCCCCCCCCCCCCCCCCCCCCCCCCCCCCCCCCCCCCCCCCCCCCCCCCCCCCCCCCCCCCCCCCCCCCCCCCCCCCCCCCCCCCCCCCCCCCCCCCCCCCCCCCCCCCCCCCCCCCCCCCCCCCCCCCCCCCCCCCCCCCCCCCCCCCCCCCCCCCCCCCCCCCCCCCCCCCCCCCCCCCCCCCCCCCCCCCCCCCCCCCCCCCCCCCCCCCCCCCCCCCCCCCCCCCCCCCCCCCCCCCCCCCCCCCCCCCCCCCCCCCCCCCCCCCCCCCCCCCCCCCCCCCCCCCCCCCCCCCCCCCCCCCCCCCCCCCTCTGTTCCTTCAAGACCCCATCTGGAGGCCTTCTTCGGTACTCTGCGGAAGGGGGAATCGACCATGGTGGGTTTCTACATCATCCTTGCTGCCCTTCCGATGATTCGTGAGTAGTTTACCACAGACCTATGGGTCCATAGCTAGTAGCTAGATGACTTTTTCTCTCTCTTTGATCATTAATACAATGTTCTCCTCGATGTTCTTGGAGATCTATTTGATGTAATCTTCTTTTGCGGTGTTTTTGTTGGGATCCGATGAATTGTGGGTTTATGATCAGATTATTCATGAACATTATTTGAGTCTTTTCTGAATTTTTATATGCATGATGGTTATAGATTTGTATTTCTCTCCGATCTATCCACTTGGTTTGGCCAACTAGATTGATTTATCTTGCAATGGGAGAGGTGCTTTGTGATGGGTTTGATCTTATGGTGCTCAATCCCAGTGACAGAAAGGGACACGACACGTATTTGTATCATTGCCATTAAGAATAAAAAGAAGGGGTTTATTCATATTGATTGGGTTTACTTTGTCTACATCATGTCATCTTGCTAAAGGCGTTACTTCATTTTTACTAACTTAATACCCTAGATGCATGTTGGATAGCGGTCGATGGGTGTAGTTATAGTAGTAGATGTAGGCAGGAGTCGGTCTACTTGTCTCTGACATGATGCCTATATACATGATCATTACCTTGAATATCGTCATAACTATGCGCTTTTCTATCAATTGCCAAACAGTAATTTGTTTACCCACCGTATCCTATGTTCAAGAGAGAAGCCTCTCGTGAAAACTATGACCCTCGGGTCTATCTTTTATCATATATATAATACAAAAATACCTTGCTGTAATTTATTTACCATTCTTTTAGTTTGTGTTTTACATTATCTATCTACCACTACGAGATTTGATCCTTCCAATTAACTGCCTAGGGGATTGACAACCCCCTTGTTTGAGTTGGGTGCAAGATTTGCTTTTCTTGGTGTAGGTACTGCTAAAGAGGATTTCCGTGGTTATCCTACTAGATTGATAAACTTGGTTCTTAACTAAGGGAAATAATTATCTCTACTGTACTGCTTCATCCTCTCCTCTTCAAGGAAATCCCAACGCAGCTCACAAGTAGCATGGGGTGGCAGCCATGACGGCCACTTCCCGCCTTCGGGCCGCGGTGGTGGAGCGGGCGATAGCCCTGGCGGCCGACGGTGGGGTGGCGGGAATGGCGGCCGACAACATCTGCTGACGGGCAGCGGCGACGGAGCGTGTGGTGGGTGTTGTGCACACACGCAGCTAGGACGACACACACAGTACACAACGTCGGGGACTGCGCCACCGCCACGGTGTAGCCTCCCAGCTGGAGCTCCCCTCTGATGACGGCAGAGTGGCTGAGCGACGATGATGGACCGGTGCCATTGGCAATTGTTGGAGAAGCAGACGAGATAAGCTACGGGGAGGGAGGGGAAAATGAGATGCGGAATCGTCGGCCATAAGGGTTTATATAGCAGGCCGGTAAGCATTGGGGTTTTGGGGGGATTTCACTAGGTTGGGTGGGAAGCTTGTGCGGCTGCGTGCGGGAACCCACGCGGTTGCACGGGAATGGTCTCACCGATGATTCATTGACGCCTCTTCGAGTGAATGTTTGGCCAAAAGAACGCAAGTGCGGTGCACAAGCTTGCGTTCGAAGCCTTCTGCGGCAGCGCGGTGACAAGACGTGTGAGAGGAGGACCAAATGACGGCCACTCTCTATGCAGCATCACGAACGATTGTTTTCACATTTGTGTGATGTGGAACGCGACATATATAGTTTCCATCATGCCATCGGCTCATAACCGCCGGCCGGCTTGTAGCCGGCTATTCCCTGCATGTTCAACTGATCTATGCGTGTGGTTGCTCGTGGTTGAGGCGGCCGCAGCACGCCCTGCTCATGTCCCACCACCTGTGCTCTGCTCGTGTCCCTCCGCACGCTCTGCCCGCGTCCCTTCGCGTGTGTTGCCCGCGTTTGATGCCGTCGCATGATCACATATGTTCGGGGTGCCATATGTATGTGGTTGCGCCGGGCGCGGAGCCACGATGCAGTTACATGTGACACGATGCAGTTACCCACTGCAAAAACTGCCATGCGGACTTGCCGAGAATCCAGGCTGCTCGGCCCCCATTTATTCCCGTGGCCATTTACCTTAATCTCTTATACCCCACGACATAATAAGCACACCCACAATGACATATACAGAGAAAGTATCCAGCGGCTCCAATGGCACTCCCAGCGGCTGACGATGACGATGGGCGGCAGTTCACCATGCCTTATGTAGTGGACAACCACGTGAGGGGGAGGGACCTCTCGGTGGTGTACACGAACGAGCCGGTCTCGGTGGAGAGCACTGTGACGCCCCCGACTCAATCGTGCACTAATCATACACGCAAATGCACACGATCAAGATCAGAGACTCACGGGAAGATATCACAACACAACTCTAGACACAAATTAAAGTCATAAAAGCTTCATATTACAAGCCAGGGGCCTCGAGGGCTCAAATACATAAGCTCGAGTATGAGAGTTAGCGGAAGCAACAAATATCTGAGTACGGACATAAAGATTAAACAAGTCTGCCTTAAGAAGGCTAGCATAAACAACGATAACTAGATCGAACAGTCGCAGGCCTCCTGCCTGGGGGCCTCCGAAACTACTCCTGGTCGTCGGGTATCTCCATGTCGTAGTAGGCTCCACCCTGGTAGTAGTAGTCGTCGACGGCGATAGCTACCTCCTGGGATCCGTCATCTGATCGCAGCAATCGGGGAGAGGGGAAAAGAAGTAGCAAAGCAGCCATGAGTACTCATCCAAAGTACTCGCAAGACTTATGTCAGAACTATTATATGTATGCATCATTATCAAAGAAGGTATTGTATCTGTGGGCTAACTTTAGAAATGCCAGAGTAGAGGGAAGGCCTAGCCTATCAAAGACTAGCATCTTCAGCGTCTTGCAGCATTAGAAGAGTGCAGATTAGCATATAAAGCAGTAAGTAAGTAGTAGTACCGCCCAGACATTCTTCCTCGACTCCTTGCGAGAAAGTAATCCTGGAGCCATCATATCCATTTAGTACCACAGTACCCTTTTCTAGTTATAGTAGATCGGGATACTTTCTGAGCGTCCGTTACCGTGGACACGGCTATTCGAATAGATATACTTCCCTGCAGGGGTGCACTAACTTTCCCAACATGCTCGATTAACTCAGGCCGGACACACTTTCTGGGTCATGCCCGACCTCGGCTGATCGACATGTAGTAGCCCTTCCTAGGCTCAACAGAGAGGCCAGCATGCCGGTCTACCTCCTAAGCGCTCAGGGGCCTTGAGCCCATCGCCCTTTGCACTTCTACATGTTGTGTACGCGGCCGGGAGCAGACCTAGCCCCCTTAATAAAACTGCAGGCATAACCAGTCCAACCCGGTGCGCTCCACTCAACTGCTGATGTCTGAAGAGCTTCGGCTAATACAAACGACGCCGAGTGCCCATACTTATTCCCGCGTGGTGGTTAGCATGAAAAAAGGCCACAGGCCTACTCAGGTCACATATCCAGACCCGTTAGTGCATTGGTAGCGCGCGGTGACAAGCAGTGATCCACGATCTGTGGTCCCGTAGCCCCATCTCGTGGACTTACGGCAAGGGCTAGGAATGCCCGGTCATGCCACGTAATCATTTCGCGGGTACCCTCTCGGTCAACCCGACTCCACATACTTCGCGGGCCCCCCTCTGGGCCGACCCGCCATCATCAAGGAACTGAAAATAAATAACAAGTACTGGGTTCGGCCCCTCGATCACATTGATTGGGGCACCGGCAACAAAGCGGGGAAACAGGGACAAGGGTGAGGGGTCGCTGATGAATCACTAACCAACCTATACTAAGCATATTGGATAACAAGTAAGGTAACAATCACAGGTTACAAAAGCAGGCTATGCATCAGAATAGGAACTATCTAAAATAGTAGTAAAAATCTAATGCAAGCATGAGAGGGAAGGAATGGGCGATATAGGAATGATCAAGGGGGTTTTGCTTGCCTGGAAGCTCTGCTGAAAGGGACGGGTCCTCTGCGGTGTAGTCGTACTCGGGAGCAGCGTCAGTCTCGGGGTCTACCGGAGAAGAAGAGGGGGAAGAAATAATAAATACAAGCAAACAAATGCAGCACGATGCATGGCTTGGCAATATACTGTGCCAGGGGTGACCTAATGCAGCACAACACGTTACAGATTTGACGGGAAAATATCCCAGATATTTTCCCAGCTTCGGGCATATGTCAGACAGATGAATCGGAGGGGAAGGTTCCATGTTTGCAGTGTTAGAGGCATCTAACAGCTACACTGAGGGCATATTCGGATTCGTCTCGTCGTTCTGAGCAACTTTCATGTAGAAAACTTTTCGATCCGAGTTACGGTACATTTTCTATGATTTTTTGAAGTTTTAAACATTTTCTGAAATTATTTTAATTAATTAATTCGACAGAAAAGGAAAATGATGTCAGCATGGTGTGAGTGTGATGTCAGCAGTCAACTGACCAGCTGACCAGTCAAACCTAACAGGTGGGGCCCCTCTGTCATACACAGTAGCTAATTAACAGGGGTTATTTTAAACTAACTAACTTAATTATCTAGTGGGACCCACTATCAGTGACTGTTTAAATTAATAGTTTAATTAGTAGTTTAATTTATTCTAAAAAGGTTTAAACAGGTGGGGCCCACATGTCAGTGGCCCACGCAGCCCAGTCAGCGCGGTTGACCCAGTCAACCCTCACAGCGGGACCCACTGGGCCCACTGGTCAGTGGCACGGGAGGGGTGCCACGTCGGTGCCAGGTCAGTGTCGGCCACTGGAGTTGCTCCGGAGACCCCGAGCGCGGCGACGAACTCCGACGAGCTCGGAAACGCGCTGTGGTGCATCATTTTGCGTGCGACCGGGTTCTCTGGAACGGGCACTTTGCGGCGCGTCCGATGGTGGCCACGGCCGGAGCTGGGGAGGCCGGAAAAGACGTCGGCGGCTATGGGTGTGCTATGGGGACGGCGACTCGGCATGTTTGCGGGCGAAACACGGGGCCAGGGGAGATCTACAAGCGCGCGCGAGCATAACGGGCACGTGCGCGGGGCTATTTGGTTGCCAGAAGCTCACCGGCGATGAGATCCCACGGCGATAAGCACGGCCACTATGGGGACGGCAACTACGGGTAGCAAACGGCGACGAGAGGGAAAGGGGAGGAAGCAGAGGCTCACGGTGAGCCTGTAGAGGAAGACAACAGGCTTGGGGAAGGCTCAGAGAGGCCGGAACGACGGCTGCGATCTCCGGGCAGAAGCGGCGAGGATGACAGCAAAGGCGATGGAGGAAGGCCTCCTGGCTTTAGCTGGTCGGCGCAGTCGACGTGGTCGAGGATGGTGAGGACGCTGGACAGGATGGAGAGGTGGATGGAGCACGGTGGCCGCGAGCTCTAGCCGAGGCCGATCATGGCGGTGCTCGAGAGAGGAGGGAGAGAGCGAGGGAAGGGGAGGTATGGCGCTAGGGTTCGTCCTCAGGGACGTGGAGGGCTCCTTAACCCCTCCAAGAGCACTGTAGCAGCTCACTGTCGACAGAGGAGAAGGCGGGCCGGCTGTGGTGGTTGCGGGTGCGGCGACAGCACGCGGGGAGGAGCAGTGCGAGGGAGAAGACAGGCGAGTTGGGCTGGGCCGCCCTGTCGACTTACGCCCGAGTGCACAGTAGGTTTTAGCCTTTTTCCTTTTTGTCTTTTTCTGTTTTCTTTTTCCAGTAGCAATTTTCGTTTTCTATTTGCATTAATTGACTTATGCAAAAATGTGCAACTGGTAGAAACAAATAGCAAGGAATATTGTGCACTGCCACAAAAATTTTGGTAGCCAAATAATTTAATTTGAATTTTCCAAAAAGGAAAAGGCATTTAAATTGCTGTTTTGGCACTGTTTTCAAGATGTTTGAGACATCTAGGGAATTTTCGTGATGTTGTTTTCCTGAACATAATTCACAATGGATTATTTCCAAATTTATGAACATTTTAGTTCCTGGATTTGGATAACTTTTATTTTCACCTCAATTTGAATTTCAATTTGAATTGGAATTTGAAATGAGATATGATTCCAAATGTGATTAAGCATGGTAAATCAAAATGATTAATCATAATCTTGGGGATCACTATAGCTCATTACATATGGAGTGTTACAATTCTCCTCCTCTAAAAGAAATTCTCGTCCCGAAAATTCTGGAGGTAGAAGGGAAAAGATTGGGGTATTCTTCATGAATACGATCCTCACGTTCCCAAGTGGCTTCATCTTCAGTATGATTTGACCACTACACTTTAAGGAACTTAGTTGTCCTCTGACGGGTCCGACGTTTAGCTTGATCCAGAATGCGGATCAGATGCTCCTTATAAGAGAGATCATCTTGCAATTCGAGTATCTCATGATCCACTGTACATAGCAAATCCTTGAAGCAACGGCGAAGTTGCGACACATGGAAGACATCATGAAGGTGAGAGAACTGTGGCGGCAACTCCAATTATAAGCCACCTGACCACGCCGGGCGAGAATGCGAAAGGGACCAATGTAGCGAGGAGCTAACTTCCCCTTGATTCTGAAACGATGAGTGCCCTTCATAGGAGTGACACACAGATAAGCTTGCTCACCAGGTTGATAGATCAATCCCCAGTGTTTGCGATCATAATTGATCTTCTGGCGGTCCTGGGCGGCCTTGAGATTTTCCCGAACAATACGAACTTGCTCTTCAGCGTGTTGGATAATATCCGAACCAATGAGCGGACGTTCCCCAGTTTCTGACCAATTCAGAGGGGTTCGACACTTACGTCCATATAATACCTCGAAGGGGGCCATCTTCAAACTAGCTTGATAACTGTTCTTGTAAGAGAATTCATCATACGGGAGAGATTCTTCCCACTTCTTGCCAAATGAGATGACGCAAGCACGCAGCATATCTTCAAGCACTTGATTCACTTGTTCAAGTTGACCTTGGGACTGGGGGTGATAAGCTGAACTCCAGGTTATATGAGTTCCCATAGCCTTTTGTAAACTATCCCAGAAATATGAGGTGAAAAGGCTACCACGGTCTAAACTGATTTCCTTCGGAATACCATGGAGTGATACAATTATGGAGATGTACAAATCTGCTAACTGACTAGCAGTGATCGTCTCCTTGACTAGCAGAAAGTGTGCAAATTTGGAGAGTTGATCAACGACGACAAGAATAGCATCGTGACCCTTCTGTGACTTGGGGAGACCAGTAATGAGATCCATTTGAACCTTGTCCCATTTCCACAGAGGGATAGGGAGCGGTTGCAGAATCCTAGCAGGCTTTTGTTGTTCTGCCTTGACCCAATAGCAAACGTCACATTCAGCAACATATCGAGCAATGTCTTGTTTCATTTTAGACCACCAGTACCTTTGACGAAGGTCACGATACATCTTGGTACTACTCGAATGAATAGACATCGGTGTATCATGAGCCTCCTTCATAACCTTGTCAGTCATTAGTTAATACCGAGGTACTACAATGCGATCTCTGAAGTACAAGGTTCCATCTTCAGCAAGCGAGAAATCTCTAGATTTTTCATAGATAAGATCCCTTTTCATCTGAGCCACTTCAGCATCTTTTGCTTGTGTAATCTGAACAGCTTTCTCAAGATCTGGCTGCAGAACCAGGGTATTAAGAGAACCCTGTGGAATGATGTGAAGGTTCAACTGGCGAAGTTCTTCGTAAAGAAGTGGTTGAGCTCGCTGAACCATGAGATTGTTGCAATAAGACTTGCGACTCAAAGCATCTACCATCACATTAGCTTTACCAGGGGTATATGAGATACCGCAGTCATAGTCCGTTATTGCTTCCATCCATCTCTATTGGTGAAGATTCAGATCTGGCTGAGTAAATAAATACTTCAGACTTCGATGATCAGTCTAGATTTCGCATCGATTACCAAGAAGGTAATGTTCACCATAACTTCAATGCATATATAACTGCAGCAAATTCGAGATCATGAACTGGGTAATTCACTTCATGAGGACACAGTTGTCGTGAAGCATAAGCAATCACCTTGCGCTCTTGCATTAGGACACAGCCTAATCCTTGACGAGAGGCATCGTAATAAATGATGAATTCCTTGTGAGAATCCAGAGGAGCAAGCACTGGTGCAGAAGTCAGCTTATCCTTGAGTGTCTGGAAACTTTCCTGACATTTGTCTGTCCACTCAAACTTAACGCCTTTGTGAAGCAGATTAGTCAGAGGCTTCGCAATCTTGAAAAAGTTCTCGACAAAACGTTGGCAATAGCTTGCGAGTCCGAGAAAACTTCTTACTTGCTTGACATTCTTCGGAGGAGTCCAGTCAAGAATAGCCTGAACTCGTTCTGGGTTGACAGCAATGCCATCCTTGGAAATCACATGACCAAGGTAGGTTACTTCAGAAAACTAGAATTCACACTTTGAATACTTGGCATATATCTGATGCTCTCAAAGCTTTTCCAGCACAAGACGAAGGTGTTCAGCATGTTCTTCCTTATTCTTGGAAAATACTAAAATATCGAAGATATAATTCATCAATCGGGAGAACGTAGCTGGGGCATTGGTTAGACCAAAGGACATGACGGTGTACTCATATGAACCATAGCGAGTAACGAAGGCGGTCTTCAGAATATCCTCTTCGTGGACTCGGATTTGATGATAACCCAACCTCAAGTCGAGTTTAGAGAACACTTATGAACCAGCAAGTTGATCATACATATCATTGATCCGAGGAAGTGGATACTTGTTCCGAATGGTTGCTTGGTTAATGGGCCGGTAATCTTGGACTAACCGGTTTGTACCATCTTTTGTCTTAACAAAGAGAGAAGGAGCTCCCCAGGCAGAGGAACTTGGATGAATGAAGCCCTTGTGAAGTGATTTGTCGATTTCCTCCTTAAGCTCCTGAAGTTCATGTGGCGGCATCTTGTAGGGTCGCTTGGCAATAGGAGTGCTGCCTAGTTTCAAGTCGATGACAAATTTGATGGCTCTAACAGGGGGTACTCCTGGAAGTTCTTTTGGAAAAATATCTTGGAAGTCGCGAACGACTGGAACATTTTTAATCCCCTAAAGAGGTGAAGCGTTCAATGCGTTCAAGGCATGAATCTGGGCTTCGGCATTTTGAATGAAATGAGCATGATAGTTTACTATCTGGTCCAAGGGATGCAGGAGTTGGACGACTTTAGTGGCACAATTGACTGTGGCGGTTTGAGCCTTCAACCAATCCATGCCCAGAATGAGGTCAATGCTGCAAGACTTCAAAAGAATGGGAGAGGCATGAAATTCCAACCCTTCAATTTAAACGGTGACGTTGGGGCTGAACAAGAAGGCTTGACATTGGCCCGCCGAAGTGTTTATCATTAACGGGTTGTGCAACTGCTCGCATTTAATGTCATGCATGTATGCAAATGATTCCAACATGAATGAATGCGATGCACCTGTATCAAATAATACAGAAGCTGGTACTGAGTTAACAAGAAGAGTCTCCATCACAGTAGTAGACTGGTCTTGAGCTTCGTTTAGATCAACATGGTAAGCTTGACCACTATCATAAGAAGGCCTGGCATTGTTGTTGCGGGGCTAATTGTTACCACGGCTAGTTCCACGGCCAGCTGACGGAAGCATGAGCTGATTCTGGTTCTGGGAGCAGTCTCTGGCACGGTGACCTGGATGACCACACTTGAAGCAGAGCCCATTATCGGGACGGGGAGGAGGAGCTTGAGGTCTTGGCTGCCACTGAGGTGGAGGAGGCAGATGAGGTGCAGCGTAGTACTGTCTTGGAGTAGGTACAGTTGGACGGTACATGTTGTGAGGGATCTAGATACGGTGCTTCTGCGAAGACGAGCCCGAAGATGAGCCCACTTCACGGGTGCGCTTGAGCATGTCCTTAGTATCCTTCAGACCAGTCTCGACCTGTATGGCCTTGTTCACCAAGGTGGCGAAGTTGGCAAAGTCGTGGACTAAGAGTGACATCTTGATTTCAGGGTTGAGCCCTTCACGAAACTTCTCCTATCTGTGGGCATCAGTAGTAATGTCTTCTTCAGCATATTGAGACAATTCCAGAAATTCCCGCTGATAAACTTCCACAGCTTTGTTGCCCGGGGTGAGGTTGCGGAACTCACGTTTCTTGCATTCCATGACTCCCTGGGGAATGTAGCAGGCATGAAAAGCAGCTTGGAATTCCACCCAGGTGATGATAGTTCCAACAGCTAGGGTATGCCTGTGACTATCCCACCATTGAGCTGCGGGACCCTTCAGAAAGTAAGACGCAAAATTGACGTAGCTGGCAGGGGCCACATTAGCAGACTCCATCTCATAGGTGATGTCATGGAGCCAGTCATCAGCATCAAGTGGCTGCACTGAGTTGCGGAAGATGGTTGGATTGAGATGCACAAACTCTTGCAGAGTGATTGCGGCTGGCTGCTGGTTGGCATTGGGATGAGGAAACTAATCTATAATCCCTTGCATGAATTGGTGATTCACCTCAAACTGCTGCATCATACCAGCCATATAGTCGGGTAGCGGTGGTGGATTGTTGACACCACGGCCACGACCACGACCTTCGGGCCTAACCATCCTGCTATAAATTCAACAGGGGAGGGATAGTTTAGCAACAAGCATTGCAGGTGTATGGAGTCATTCATGAAGTAACACGCACGATGAAGGAAAGTGCAATAGATACAACATCATAGTCGAACATGACATAAAGATCCTGTAACGCCCAAGATGGAACTCTATCGCAATCTCGTGATGAAGTCGAGATCATGACAGAACCCCATTTTGGATCGCATAGCAAGGTGATACTCAAATACATACAACCAAATGAACAGATGAGAATACTAGATAAAGGCTTACACTCGCCACAAGCTACAGCATAAATATCACAAATCATCATACAATCATCCGAAAAGAGGTAGGGTCTGACTATAGACGAAATCAAACGAGAAAACACCACCCTGCTATTATTCCCGGATCAACCGACTAGGGCCTACTACTGATCGTCTGGCATCATGACGTACATACGTCCACGCTCATCGTCATACTCCCAATGGAGCATCTTGGGACACCTGCATCTGACTCAAGCGTACCTACAACTGGAGTTTTGTAGTAATCTGTGAGCCACAAGGACTGAGCAATCTCATCACCCAAGGTAACAACACTATTTAAGCTGATAGGAATGGAAGGGGTGATGTAGTGAGCTTGCAGCAAGCACTAAGCATGTTTAAGTGGCTAACTTACGAGTACAAGAATAAAGATGAGCATACTACGCATAACGGTCGCAAGTTAATATGATCAAGAAGTGACCCTGAACACCTACTTACGATTCAATCATAACCCCACCGTGTTCTCTTCTTGAACCTACTCGAAAAGAGACCATCACGGTTACGCACACAGTTGGTGTATTTTATTGGAATTAGTGTCAAGTTCTCTACAACCGGAGGTTAAAATATCCAAGTCACCACATAACCGCAGGCACGGCTTCGCGTAAGATTTAACCCTGCAGGGGTGTTCCAACCTGGTCCATCAAAGACCAACACAAGCTGCGATGGAAATACTCAACCTTGAGACAGCCCAAAGTAACCTCGGAATCCCGGTGCACAAGACATTTCGACAATGGTAACACAAGTTGTCGGCGTACGACACCTATGGGATCTCGAGCGACCCCTTTACGGTTCGGCAGGGGGAGAGGTATGCACAAAGAGCAGAACTAACGATCGACGCGGGGCGATTTTTACCCAGGTTCGGGCCACTAATCAGCGTAAAACCCTACTCCTGCCTTAGGTTTATTACTGATGTTCTTGAGCCCAAGCCACAGGAGCGCTCGCGATGAACAGTACGTTCAGAGAGCAGCTACGCATGCAGAATGGGCCGAAAAGATCTCCTCCCTCCCCTCTAGTAGTTGCCTTGGGCCTCCTTTTATATGCTCAAAGGGGTCACCACAGTGGCAAACAGTAGATGTGCGAGGTGGAAAGTTGCTACAGCATTTACATGCTTATCACTGACGGCTCAGGACAAGCGCATTAAATGCTTTGTCTAGGTGTCCCTTAGCTTCTTGGGGATGGAAAAAGGAGGCCATCCCATCAGCACCGCTTGGCACAGTGCTCTGCCATGCATGCCTGGAGAAGGGTCCAGAGTGCCATGCTGGCAGCCGCACTGGAGCAGTAGCATAGTGGCATAACCTCGCCGGGCAGGAACCTTGCCGGGCTCAGCTGGCCATCCCGGCAAGAACCTTGCCGGGGTCTTGTCTCCAGCCTTTTATGCTTTGTCGTCTTGCTAGAATACCTGCTGGACTGATCTTGGCGTCTGTCAAGCCGTCCCCCGGCAAGCCTTGCCGGGCTCAGCTGGTCATCCCGGCAAGCAGTTTGCCGGGGCTCTATCTTTGGTCTTGTCAAGTCCTGAGCTTGTCGGCCCTGATCTTGCCGGCGGTAGTAGACTTGATCTTCTGGTCGACCCGCCTGGAGTCTTGTCTTGCCGACTCTGCCTTGCCGGCGATGCATGGACCCATTCCCGGCAAGCAGACCTTGCCGGGAACCGGGCCCCGATTATACTCTTGAGTGGATTCCTCCTCCGCCATGCCCTTCCCGCCTAGAGGCTGCGACTTGCCGGTGCGCGTCCAGGGGTAGTGAACACCCCCTGTTTACTACACCGACAGGAGCCCCTGGGCCTGGGCCGGGAAAGCATGCACGGTGTTTGTCCGGGCTAGGCCCAAGAACACGCACCGGCTCAGCGCACGGCCCCCCCCCCCCCCCCCCCCCCCCCCCCCCCCCCCCCCCCCCCCCCCCCCCCCCCCCCCCCCCCCCCCCCCCCCCCCCCCCCCCCCCCCCCCCCCCCCCCCCCCCCCCCCCCCCCCCCCCCCCCCCCCCCCCCCCCAAGCTACGAGTAAAACCAGATCCTCGAGTTTCCTCATGGTGGCCCCGCAGGCCGCCCGGTTTGGACCAACACTCATGAGGAGTACTGTCCCGGGGTTGTTGATTAAAATATCCTCGGGTTAATTACTCCCTATGCAAGTTTTAGTTGTTACTAGACAAATGGTAACACCAAAGTTGGGCCTTGCTGGAAGCGGTTATTCAAAGCGAACTGTCAAGAGGGTCTCATTCCCCTGAGCATGTTAGAAACGCTAACCAAGGATCATAACATCGGTATTACGGAAACTAAGGCGGCATTAGTGGAACAAAACACTCGGCAAAAGGCCAAGCCTTCCACACACAACCAAGTATATAGATGCATTAATTAAATAAGAGATATTGTGATATCCCAAAATATCCATGTCCCAACATGGAACAACCTGCAACTGCACCTGCAACTAGCAAAGCTATAAGAGGGGCTGAGCAAAGCGGTAACATAGCCAAACAACGGTTTGCTGGGTAGGGTGGTTAGAGGCAGTATCATGGCATATGAGAGGCTGACATGTATGTGGTAGGAAACATGACATAGCAATAGCAACGATACAACTAGCAAGCAAAGATTATCAAGGGTAATGATCATCTTGCCTGAAGTCTCTTCAGTAGGATAGTAAGACTGCTCCTCGAACACGTTCTCAACCGGTTCCTCGAACTCAGACTCGTCTCCCGGAACTACCCAAAAGAAAGAACAAGCAACGAAATAAACAAACAATCATGGCATAGGTGCACAAACAAAATGATGCATGAAAAGGCATGAAGAAATAAGGAGCATGACATAAATGAAGGAACGGTGCTACCGGGACGATAGAAATGATAACGAGATGTGAACGGTGAAGCAAAAGGTGGATATGGGCAAAATCCTGGCAATCCAAGTATGCCTCTGGAAGGAATGGAAGATTTCGAAGGAAATCGATATAAAGATCACGAAGAACGGATGCACGAAACTCAAATGGTGGACACAATATGCAATGCAAAACTGAAATTAACAGCAACATGGCATCTTGTGCACATCAAAATAGCAAGCTACAGGACTCTAAAATGCAAGAAATTGGAATGCACCTACAGTATACATGGCATAGATCATTTCATACATTGGCACAAAATCATATGAAGCATGGATTCATCAGAAATGAGCTCACAACATGGCAACATAATGTTGACAGAAAACTGCCACGCTGACTAGGCATGTTTAGAGCAACATTAATATATGCTACAGGAGATTAACATGGCAGCAATTGACATGGCATGAAAGTACTAACAACATAGATCAAAACATGTTTAGTGATCATGCTCAGAAAAGCTATGGATTGGATGGTAGCATCAAAACAACATGGCAAGATTATATAACAGACAGCTAGGACAGCAGTTTTCAACCAAGTGCAAAACAGCAATAATGACTAAGCATGTTCACAAGCTTGTAGCACTCATATCATGGCATGTCATGGCATGGAAAAATTACTAGCAGCAAGATGGCATGAAAATTCTCCAAACTCATGTTGACAACATGCTCATATGACATTTGCATTTAATCACACAAAAATGACAAAATGGCATATTATGCAAAAATGGCATGCATGCAAACTTGCTCAAAAGATAAATCTAATGCCACCAATGGATTAGTTGGATTTTTCTACCCCAAAATCATATATCACACTCATATGTTCCTACATGAAAAATGCTCAAAATGCCACAAATACACTTAGGACAGAAATTTAAATCAAGTTATATGCCAGATTTGGCATATGCCCGATTAGGAAAGCGCCAGATCTGGAAACCTGCCGAAAACGGAATGCACCGAAACGGAAATAAGCCAGGAAAGGAAATATGCCCTATTTGGAATATGCCGAAACTGGCTAAAGTCAGAGAGGGGTGGATGACATGTGGGACCCGGTTGGCGTGTGTGTATGACAGGCGGGACCCGCGTGTGGCGCGTGCGGAGGGGTGCGCTCGATGCGCGGGAGAATCCCGCACACCCGCATGCTTCTCACGCCACAGGACGACGACGGAGGCGACGCCGGCGACGTGGCACAGGGGCCGCGGCGACGGACTCGTGCCACTCGCTGTGGTGGCCCAACGCGATGGGAGTTAGGCGGGATCGGCTCTACGATGCGAGGCGGACACGACGGACATGCGCGAAAAGGCTAACGGGGTCGGGGCACTCGCCTGCGGCGAGGTCCGACGGCGGCGGGCTCGGGTGTGCATGGCGATCGGCGAAGGAGGGCGCAAACAAAGGGGAAAAGTAGTCGGGGCGATGCGGGTGCTCACGTAGGTCACGGTGGTGTAGACGTACGGGTTCAGGGAAGACGGACGGCGACGAGCTCGCCGGAGATGAGCGGCGGCCGAAGCGGGAGAGGACGAAGGGGACGGCGTCGAACTTGACGTCCCTCAGCGCTGTAGTGGATGGAGGCGATGTAGTAGACGTCGGGGAAGAAGAGGGACACGAAGACGGCTTCGGGCAGCGGATCTGGTGGTTCCCCGAGCCTGGCGGCGGTGGGTGGATGGAGAGGGAACCCTAGGTGGAGCGAGCAACGAGGAGAGGGGCTTTATAGGGGGCTAGGGCGAGCAGGTGGAGCTTGCGTGCTCTCGGCCGCGGTCCTGTGCGTGAGAGCGAGGGGGGCCGAGGAGGAAGAAAAGGTGGGCGAGGCACTGTAGCAGAGGCTAGCATGCGGGACCGGCCAGGCCACGTGGATGCGGGCGAGAGGGGGGCGAGTGGGTGTGCGGGTGAGAAGGGAAAAAGGGGGGCTCGCGGGCGAGCTGGGCTGGCGCGCTGGTGGGCTGGCCTACTACTGTTGCTGGGCCGCACGCTGCTGTTGCTGGGCTCGGATGCTGCTGCTGCTCTTCTTTTCCCTTTCTATTTCCTCAAATAGAAATAAAAGAAGAAGAAATCAGAGGGAGTTTGGGGAAGAGTGAGGGAGATATAAGAATATCCCTGAAGTCCATAAATTATTTAGTATTTGAATAAATTGCTTTGGACATTTTTAGAGGAAGAAAAATAATTCAAGTTTGAATTAAATTCAAACTTGCACCATTTTTGAACCCAACCAAATCAATTCCAAAAATGTTGATATTTGGCAGAGAGCTTGAAGGCATGATTCAGGATTTATAGGAAAATAGTGGACATTAATCTGGAACAAAGATAATGACCACATGAATAGTATTGGAAAAGAGAAGGGTTGAGGTGGTGATGGGGAAATGGTGTGCATGGGTGATACCTCAAGAGTTGGGTGAGAAAAGAAAAGAGAAGATGCTCACACAACCACAATGCATACATGATGAGCACAACAAAAATTAACATGATGGATGCAATGCACATGACAAAAGAATGGCATGAAGATAAAATGCAAAATGAAAAGAATTAAAACACAACATGAGAAGAACCCATCCACAAGATCATCATGGCAAATCCATATATGGCAAAGTTGGGAAGTACAAATATGGAAGGAGCACTCTTGGGGTGTTACAGATCCATACATAATTTTGATTACAGACCAGCGTAACAACAATGAAAGAGGAAAGCTAGACTCACTAGGTGGCACGCAGACACGCGGTGGAGGGACACAACAACGGGACATAGCGATATGCTACATCAACGTCAGATAAGACCACTGAAGCCAGGCAACTGCAAGTGACGATGCCGGGCACCTTCGATGTAAGGATCCCATGCTTCGTGGACACTCTGGTGCAGAACCTGGTCCCAAACTGGAAGAAGAGGACCACGTGGAGGAATATGACCTCCAACTGTTGGCCACTCAAGACCTGGTGGCATCTCCATCCAGCACAGGTAAAGAATGTACTCTGGGTGCATCCGAGTACTGACTACGGGCAGCAACTGTGTCAGAGCGTTGTAAATATGAGCACGAGTGGTGTACAACTCGACAGCAAGAGCTCGAGCAGTTCGATCTAGAGCCTGTGTGTGCTGAACCAGAACCTGCGGGTCATAACGACGCGTCACGTAAGGTGTACAAACAACAGTGTAGTATCCAGTCTCGTCCCCAGCGGGGGCATACGGGATATATCTGAAAGCAATCTCCTCCAAGCGACTATGTCCTCCACGGAGACGGGCAATAGCAGCAAAGGCAGCATCATGGACTGCCATGTCAACAGTCACTCCAATACCATGAAAGGTATGCAACTCGGTGATGGAGTTGTTCTGCTGATCATAGATACGAACCACAACATGGTACTGCTCCTGGTTTAACTCGCGGTAATCCTCGTAAACAGTGTACTCGGGGTACCAGCGATATCCCAGCCTAGTCAAGAGGTCGACCAAGATGGCCGGAAACCTAGTCGCATCAACAGCCATAGCCTGGCGTACGAGCTATCTTGCAGGACGCATCTGAAACGAGGGAGTGTAAGATGTCATGGGACAGTGCGAGAAGCATATGACAACTTGGAAAGGAAAGGTTAAACAGACCAATGGAAAGGAAAAGGTGATTATCAGATTAACCAGACCAAAGAAAAGGATTAGTTGCAGACAATCCAGCACTCCGGGTGAATGTGAACATGAGATCCTAATGTTAGTAAAATCATTTTACCCGAATAGAAGAGGAATAAAATATCCTAACACCACCCATTGGCGACGTGGGCCCGTAAGCCACACAGCCATGTTAGTAAAACTGTTTTTCAAAGATTAGACTCAACTTCGGCCAAGGAGTTGGAAAGGGGCTTTCTAAAGGCAGTCGGCTCTGATACAAACTTGTGACGCCCCCGACTCAATCGTGCACTAATCATACACGCAAATGCACATGATCAAGATCAAGATCATAGACTCACGGGAAGATATCACAACACAACTCTAGACACAAATTAAAGTCATACAAGCTTCATATTACAAGCCAGGGCCCTCGAGGGCTCAAATACATAAGCTCGAGCACAAGAGTAAGCGGAAGCAACAAATATCTGAGTACAGACATAAAGATTAAACAAGTCTGCCTTAAGAAGGCTAGCACAAACAACGATAACTAGATCGAACAGGCGCATGCCTCCTGCCTGGGAGCCTCCGAAACTACTCCTGGTCATCGGGGATCTTCACGTCGTAGTAGGCTCCACCCTGGTAGTAGTAGTCGTCGACGGTGGCAGCTGCCTCCTGGGATCCGTCATCAGATTGCAGCAATCGGGTAGAGGGGAAAAGAAGTAGCAAAGCAACCGTGAGTACTCATCCAAAGTACTCGCAAGACTTATGTCAGAACTATTCTATGTATGCGTCATTATCAAAGAAGGGATTGTATATGTGGGCTAACTGCAGAAATGCCAGAATAGAAGGAAGGCCTAGCCTATCGAAGACTAGCATCTTCAGCGCCTTGCAGCATTAGAAGAGTGCAGATTATCATATAAAGCAGTAAGTAAGTAGTATTAATGCCCAGAGATACTTCCTCGACTCCTTGCGAGAAAGCAATCCCGGAGCCATCATATCCATTTAGTACCACAGTATCCTTTTCTAGTTATAGTAGATCAGGATACTTTCTCAGCGTCCGTTACCATGGACACGGCTATTCGAATAGATATACTACCCTGCAAGGGTGCACTAACTTACCCAACACACTTGATTAACTCAGGCCGGACACACTTTCTGGGTCATGCCCGACCTTAGCTGATCGACAAGTCATAGCCCTACCTAGGCTCAACAGAGAGGCCAGCATGCCGGTCTACCTCCTAAGCACTTATGGGTCTTGAGCCCATCGCCCTTTGCACTCCTGCACGTTGCGTATGCGGCCGGGAGCAGACCTAGCCCCCTTAATACAAGCGCAGGCATAACCGGTCCAACCCGGCGCACGCCGCTCAACTGCTGATGTCTGAAGAGTTTCGGCTGATACTAACGACGCCGAGTGCCCATACTTATTCCCTCGTGGTGGTTAGCGTGAAAAAAGGCTAGAGGCCTACTCAGATCACATATCCAAACCCGTTAGTGCGTTGGTAGCGCGCGGTGACAAGCAGTGACCCACGATCTGTGGTCTCGTCGCCCCGTCTCATGGACTTACGGCAAGGGCTAGGAATGCCCGGCCGTGCCACGTAATCATCTCGCGGGTACCCTCTCGGTCAACCCGACTCCACATACTTCGCGGGTAACCCTCGGGGCCGACCCGCCATCATCAAGGGACTGAAATAAATAACAAGTACTGGCTTCGGCCCCTCGATCACTTTGATCGGGGCACCGGTAACAAAGCGGGGCAACAGGGACAAGGGTGATGGGTCACTGATTAATCACTAACCAACCTATACTAAGCATATAGGATTGATGATGACACTAATTATAGAAAGTCCAAGTTGAACAATTTCAAAGGAGTATAAACTACTAGTAGTACAGCTTATCTGTTTGGCAGCGTGTCTCGATCAATCCCATTACAGGAGGCTGCAGAAGTCTGCTCTTCCTAAGGTCTTCTTGGCTATTAGTCCTTTTCTTTTTTGTGCTGACTCGGACTGTGGTTGTGCATATCCTATCCTACTACCAATGGAGCCTGGTCTTTGACAGGGAAATAATGATGGATCAACCGCCAGTAGTATAGTATATATCGGTGCTAGATGAAATCAGCATCAGCAAACATCTCCCACTACCAGCAATGCAATTGCAGGTTCGGTTGTGGGTAGCTATCTCAGGTTAGTTTAATTTGGGATTATTGCCAATAGGTTCATTTCATTCGTGTGCTGGAAATTCAAGAAACAGGAGTCATCAATGGCATACGTTGGGAAAGTTGATAAATTATTATCCAAAAAAATTTCACAAGCCTAGGCAGCTGCTAGTGTAACTTTTGTTTCTGGGGCGTGATGGTTGACGGAGAGAGCAGCAGGTAGGTGGTCGCGCGGGGGGGGGTGGTTAGGTACCTGGCTGGGCGGGGTCGTAATGATATGAGCGGAAGCCGTCGATGGCGAGCAGGTGGCGGGTTCCATCCAGCCAGACGAAAATCCACATACAGAGCAACAGCTGCCTAACTGATAGTTCTGGCAACGGAATTGCCCATCAATTAGTAGACGTACACCAGTAAGACTACATACAATGGTTTAACATCTGCAAGTCCTTCCCCACATGACATCTTTGTTCCCTTCTCTTGGCAGCAGATTGAGTTCATCCACAGTATGCCCAATGGAATTCAGCTAAATTGAAAAGAATATTCAGAGTTTTTACATTCATGTTATGAAAATGCATGAACCATGGCTTCAACAACATTGAAACCAAGATGGTTCAGAGTTTTACATTCAAGTTATGAAAATGCATGAACCATGGCTTCAACAGCATTGAAACCAAGATGGTTCAGAGTTTTACATTCATGTTATGAAATTGCATGAACCATGGCTTCAACAACATTGAACCCAATAGGATACAGATTTTTACAGTATATTGCGTAGTTCCAGGATTTGAAAAATATATCACAGTTCTCTTCTGTTGGTGCCCTTTAACCAGCACGTGAGGTCTAACCGTCTAAGCCTAAAGGTAAAATGGTGCCCTTTAACGCCAGACAATGTCTCTAACCTGGTGGAGAGTAACTCCAGCATCAAGAGTAGTGTCCAAGAGCAGAGTGATGCTGTGGATCGTATGGGTTGGTATTCCGGTAACAGAAGCGATAGGAGATGGGGATTATACCTTCTCCTTGATGCGATGAACTCCCGCCGGTGACCATGGTGACGGTGGCTAGTGATGGCAGAGAGGTCGACGGTAGAGTGGCTGGTGGCGTCGGTGAGCTTCCCATCGCTTCAGCGCTTCCCTTTCGATCGGACTAGGGTTAGGAGTGGGGAACAGTGGCGGCGGCGAACCTCGTGACCTGTGCCCCTGGTCCCCACCTCCTCTTTATAGCACTGCGCGACAGGGGCCCACCAGCCTTGCTTGGGCTGGACGCCCCCGATCAGGGCGTGGGTCAAGGGCCCAATGAGCCGTTGGGCCCATTGGTGGAGAGATCAATCTAACATTCTCCCCCTTGATCTCATCATATACTTTTAACTTTATACTTTGAAGTAACTCTTTTCAAAGTACTCGTTCCATCACAGATTTGCATGTAGAGCATGTCTCATCATCACGGTCTATCCCGATAGAATCAACACCTACAACACACTCCTCTGTTTTGAAACAGATTCTTTAACCTTGGGCCCTTTTATTGTCCGGAAGTCTTAGACTATACCATAAAACCCATGTCGACTGTGTGTTCTCCGAACACACTGGGCGGTAAGCCTTTAATAAGCAGACCTGCAAACACTTGTCTATTGCTTTTATGCTTCAAGCATTTCTACATAATTCCGGACTTTCTCCTTTACAACGCATAACTCTGTGTCAGTGTGTTTGGCATCAACACTTGACTCGTTGTCATAGGAGCAAAAAACTTAAAATGGTTATCGCTATTGTCAACCATTATCAACTCCGGGTACAGGTCTCCTTAACCATTTTGCCTGTCCCTCAGCCTCATATCAAGCTATAACATGTTTTTGCATCACATTGATGATAATTGTTTCATTCTTTCGAGCTTTTCCACACCAAAACTCCAAGTGTGAAAGTTAGCGACAATTGTGGATTTCGCTATACATTTCACAAGTCCTGTCTTTGTACTCACAATCTTTTGAGAGCACTTATTTCTTTTAGCATGAGGCTGATATCTTTGATTCCATTCCAGTGATCTATATATGGACTGGACATTGCCAAAACAACCCGGATATGTGAACTGTGTCAGGGTAATATATTGAGCTTCCAACAGATGAAGCATATGGCACCATATCCGTTTTCAATCTTTTCTTATCAACTTTTGAAACACCATAGTTTCCAGTTCCATTACCCTTGACTATAAGAACAGGCGTAGGTTTTTCTCGCATGCACACTTTAGAGACCTTTCTTAGCATGTCCTAATACCCCCTTTTATTCTTTTCTTGGTGAATCTCGATACTTATAACGAGAGACACTCTACCGAGAACATTCTTTTGAACTTTGAGGACAAGGACTTCTTTTCTCCTCCTGCAGTAGATTGACATGATCACTAGCAAGCAGTACGTCATCCACACGCACAGGATTAGGAAATGAATTTCCCATTCTATAACTTTGCATGAATACAATTGTCCTCTCATTTTCTTTAACCCAAAATAACATCTGGTTCTTCTAACTTTAAATGCCACTGTCTAGAGACTTGCTCTAGTCCATAAAAGACATCTTGAAGCAGTATCCCTTGTGTTCTTTACTTTCATCTGATGTAACTCAGATCATGATGTCGATCATGATGTGCCACTAACACTCATTGTAATCTATTCATTCTTTGCACAACATCTTTCGATTTAAGTCGCGCTTTACTCCTTTACATATTTCCTTTGGAGTCACATTGACCTTGTAGACCCTTTACAGCCTACTGTTTATGCTCCATTGGAAATTACTTATGAGTCCCAAACATCATCGGGATTCACCTATTCCTTGAGACCATCTGTGTCTCAGGTACTGGCACTTCTTCTCATATGGGGTTGTTGTTGCTCTGTCATTGCCAAGAGGCAAATTAATAGTATAGTCTTTCATTTACAAGAGGCAATAGGTTTTACAGGGACCTTTATCACAAGATCCATGTTTACTCATTCCTCCTTTATAGAGCTAAGAACAGGTGTTGTATAGGTCATACAACATGCTCCCCCAGATACAATCTATTCGAGTCTTAGGTATTTCCATACCATGCTCCCACAGATTACTCCATCTTCACTAAAAATGGTGTATCTTTAAACTTTATTATTTGGGTTTATTCTATTAAAACTTTCTTCATTATGGCACTTTAAGCACCGTCTTAGTATTCCT
The DNA here is from genome assembly GCA_036873465.1 of Thinopyrum obtusiflorum. Lineage (NCBI taxonomy): Eukaryota > Viridiplantae > Streptophyta > Magnoliopsida > Poales > Poaceae > Thinopyrum > Thinopyrum obtusiflorum. The sequence continues at coordinate 110,466 of JAAAWM010012072.1, forward strand.
TAGTATGCTTTCGAAACTGTAAAAGATTCAAGAATACAACTATTTCTTTTCTTTAGGGGTATTATTATGACCGTCGTACTCCCCCAAACGATCACATTCTTCATTGATGGATCACTTTAGATGCATAATGTGCATCACATTATCTAAAGTATAGAGGAGTTTCATCATTCTTAATTTATCTCATATTTCTTTCTCCCCCTCGAATTGTGGCAAGAACTTTTCTGCCACAATTTCGAAAAACCATTCATAACTCTTGTGAATTGAGGAAACTTCGATTATCCACTTCATTTGAAATGAAGTTATCTGTTAACTGGTATGGGAGTACTTTTTTCTCATTCCATTTCAGAAACTCAACAGAATTCTTTATCATTAGTACTTTTGCAAGTCACACTTGCATATCATTCTTGTCTTTAGGTTTGTCTGTAACTTTTATTCTCTTTGGATTTATTGAGTGCTTAATGACCGTTACACTTAAGGTCTACGGTCGATACTAGGAAAGCATAATAGCTACTCCATACATTTCTCCTAGAGTGGGACACATTAAAAGCACATGAGTCATCATGTCTTTCTCCTGCCATGCAAGATAAGTCTGGGAAAATTACTGCCGCCATACGGGTTACGCAGGGATTTTCCTAGACTTTTCCTGTCATGCAGGTTTTATCATAATCAACTTTTCCCGCTATGCGGGTAATTCCCTGTAAGGGACATAAATGCCAGAATTGGCTCTTTTGACTGCATATTCAATCATCAAATTCAGAAATAAATCCGAATGCTCTTTGACACACATGCTTGATCCGACGTTGGTCAAATTAAACACGCATGTTGCTTGTTTCATCTCAAAACATGTTGACTGAAAATCTTCTTCATAGAGAGTACATGAAAGACATTGGTCAACCAAGACTCTCAATGATCTATCTCTTTTCTTTTGAAGCCATTCTTTAGAGAGAGAACATACTCCCTCACGTTATGACCTTTCTTGGTCATCTTTCGGGTCACAAGTACCCAGCCATTCACTTTCACGTATGAAAGCATGGAAAACTTTTAGTCTGAGAAAAATTATCCAATAATCAAACAATAATGAGCATAAAAATAACCCCATGTTGGTCTGGTTAAAAAATATGCACATTAAACTTTTAAAAGCTTTCTTTTATATTCTAAATCACCGTTGGGCAGAATTAGAATTAACGTACATAACTCACATATTCAACATCCTTTTACATTAATTCTATATCATGGTTGGGTAGAAAATAGAATTAATGCATAAACTCATCAATGAAAAATTACAATATTTCTATCATCAACTCATAAAACAACTTATAATATTGTTGTTATCAACGTTGGTCAGAAAACAACAATATCATAATCAAATTGAAACATATTACTGTTCAAAACTCTCATTGATTACAGAACAATTAACATCATTGCAGCGGCAACTTTGGCAATAGAATCACATTCTGCTCGCTCGGGAGCATCTCTTTTTCTCATATACTCTCTGAAAAATTGACCACTTTGATGCAAAAGTTATCAGAGATTTACACTTTAAACTTTAACTCATAAAATTATAATATTGTTATCATCAACGTTGGTCAGAAAATAACAATACCATAATTTAACTTTAGACAAATATCTTTCTACTCTAATTAAATTTTCTCGTTGGTTCCAATTTAATTGGAGGAAAAAACCTTTACTTTGCAGCGGAAAACATGAATAAAAATTCATGAACCTTTTATTATTTACAGAAACTTTTCTTTGACCAAATAAAAATTCATGAACTTTATTATTTTCTTTATAAAATTCATGAACTTCTTTTTTTCTGAAAATTATCTATTTTCATTTTCAGAAACTTTTCTGTTTTCTAAAACAAATTTTCGTTGGAAAAAAATTGCATAGAAAAAACAAAAAAAAGACTTTGTTGAGTCTGCCCAAAACTGGACAGAAAAACAAATAAGAAAAAAAGGGAAACATCCGCGTTTCCCGGCCCAAAAAGCCCGTAGCAGCGCGCGCAGCTCTGGCCTGGACCGCCGGCTGTGAGCCCATTTCTTCTTTCGGCCCAAAGGCCCGCCGGGGATTAGGTTATGCATCCTCGCCATTCAAGTCGATCGGACGGTCATCCACCGTTTTCGTTCGATCAAAACAGTGGGGAGAGAGCGGTCCGACCGAACCCTAGCCCCCATTCGTCTGCCTCGTTCTCCCGATCTCTTTCTCTCCCGAAAATGGCGGAAGCAATGGCTGCTCCCCGGCCGCCCGAAAATGGCCGACGGCGGCGGCGGCGGAGGCCACCGCGCCGTGCGCGCCTCCTTCCTTTCTTCTTCCCCCTCCTTTCTCTGTCTCTCCACCTTTCCTCTTCTCTTCTCCAGCGACACACAGAGAGAGAGAGAGAGACGCCGGCGGAGCCCTGCTCTGCTCCCCTGAAGTCGATCACGGGGGCTTTTCTATGCGGCGGGTTAGAGCCACGCCGGCCGTCGGCGACGGCGTCAAGCCGCGCCGCGCGAACCCCCTTCCCTTTCTACTCCATGCCTTCCACCTCCCAGCTCAGATGCGAGAGAGAGAGGGGCAGAGAGGCGTGGCTGCGCCCCCTCTCACCTCCTGCCCGTTGCGAGCGAGGGAGTGGCGGCCGACGCACCGTTGCCTTCCCTTTCGCCGGTCGCGCGGTCGCCTTGCGGTGAGCGCGCCGCCGTCGAACGGGTTGGTCGCGGTGCCCAACGGCGCTGCACAGCCGGCAGTGATCTTTGCCTCCGGAGGGGGTGGTTCTTCTTCCCGGCACCTCGGCTTGCCGATGCATGTCGGGATCGAGCGGAACTGCACGGCCTTGCGGCGGCGCACTTTGCCGGTGAAGCCCGAGGCCCTTCTCCGGTGATTACTTTTCTTCTGTTTGTTCTAGGGGAGGGGATTTTTCTTTCTTTTGTACCGAAAATCCAACACCAAAGAGTGGCTGATACCATTGATAGATGCTGTGGATCGTATGGGTTGGTATTCCGGTAACAGAAGCGATAGGAGATGGGGATTATACCTTCTCCTTGATGCGATGAACTCCCGCCGGTGACCATGGTGACGGTGGCCAGTGATGGCAGAGAGGTCGACGGTAGAGTGGCTGGTGGCGTCGGTGAGCTTCCCATCGCTTCAGCGCTTCCCTTTCGATCGGACTAGGGTTAGGAGTGGGGAACAGTGGCGGCGGCGAACCTCGTGACCTGTGCCCCTGGTCCCCACCTCCTCTTTATAGCACTGCGCGACAGGGGCCCACCAGCCTTGCTTGGGCTGGACGCTCCCGATCAGGGCGTGGGTCAAGGGCCCAATGAGCCGTTGGGCCCATTGGTGGAGAGATCAATCTAACACAGAGTCCATCCCAGTTCCAGAATCACATGTAACATAGATATGCCTTTCCTGCTCGTCCATCCCAGTTCCAGAATCACATGTAACCGAAGGATTGAGTAAAGCCCGGATACCCCAAAGCACACAAGATGTAGCAATGTTTAGCAGGGTGCTGTGTCAACAAGACAAGGTTCAGTCATAATAAGTTTGTATTTAATTTTTTTGGAATAAGTTTGTTATGTACGATGGTACTCATTTCAGTCATAATGAGGATGTCGAATGTCACATACAAAAAAATGGGCAAAATGATCCATCTCTTGGCTGCAATATGGCTCACAACTTGCATAGCCGACAGAATGACTGCCCCTGTCGAGGTGCTGTCTCGAGCTCTTCCTGTACGTGCCAAGCTATCTCCTCCTATCTCCATCTTGAACTCTCCCCTGTCCTGCTTTGTCTTGTCCAGGACGTTCGGCCTCTGCTTCTTCCTTATCTGCTACAGAACAATGTAGACATCAGATGGGGTTGCCTTGGCTGCTCCATCGCCTCCTTCGTATCAGCATCCATGAGGTTCTTGATCCCAGATCATTGTCCTTGCCAGCATACTCTCTTGCCTCGGTTATCAGTTGGATCATATGAAACTATGAAGGCAAGCAGTGTTGCATGAAAGCACAAATCATTGAGTGTCACAAGTCGTGTGTATCCAGTCACAATTACTCCCTCCGTCCCAAAACAAGTGTCTCAACTAAGCTGAGACACTTATTTTTGGACGGAGGGGGTATCTATTGTTGATGTATAAATGTATTGACTAGTCTCTCCCATTAAATCGGTCTTTTGGTTGCATTGCCTCTACTCCGAGATCGTCGCGACCCCCCGGCTTCCACTCCGACCCGGCTACCTCGCGCGACACGCCAGTCTGTCACGGCCGTCGTCAGCGTTCTGCTGCCGTCGGTCTACGCCGGCCATCACTGTCTCTACTCCGACATCGGCGCGACCCGCGGCCACCACTCCGACCCGACAGCCTCGCGCGACACGCAGGCCAGTCATGTCCATCGTCTGCGCATCTGCTGCCCGTCGCTTTGTGCCAACTGTCACCACCTCTACTCCGACACCGGCGCGACCACCAGGCCTCTTGTTCGACCCGGTGACCTCGCATGACACGGCGGCCCGTCAAGGTTGTCATCCGCACATCTGCCCGGCCGTCGCTCTACGCCGGCCGTCGCCGCCCCGCTCGGAACAGGATCCCTGCATCACCCATCGTCTCCGCTGCCTCGGGCTCGCCGGCCCCTCGCCGGCTGCCTCAGGCTGACCGGCCCATCACCGGCCGCGTCGGGCTCGCCGGCTGCCTTGGACTCGCTGGCCCCCTTGCCGGCTACTGGGCGCTGGACACGCTCGTCCGCACGCCGTTCCCTGCCGGCCGTCTGACACCTTGGTATGCTCGACCACCCCGCCTCACCGTCATCATCACTGTCGGTGTAATAACCGGCAGACCTTGGGGTAGGGGGTCCCGAGCTATGGATCTTGGATAGATGGTAACTAGAACAGGGGAGACGATGTTTACCCAGGTTCGGGCCCTCTTAATGGAGGTAAAATCCTATGTCCTGCTCTTGTTTATATTGATGGAGATGTTACAATTACAGAGTTGATCTACCTCGATATCTTCAGATGTGTTCTAACTCTAGGGCTAGGAGAATGAGATTGTGTTGATGTCCCCTCTATAGGCTAAACCCCTCGGCTTATATACACGCCGGGTAGGGTATCTAGGGTTACAAAGTCGGCATCCTGACATGGAGGCGGCGGAGGAGGTCTTGGAGTGTACGGCAAGTCTTTGGTAGATGCAATCTTGATCTTCTCCACAGCGTGCAGCTCCCGGAGTCCATCTTGCGAAGAATGAGGACCCTTCGGCCCAGCCCGAAGTGCATGGATGGGCTAGGTTGGTACCCCCTAGCCCAGGACACCGTCAATCACCGAGCAGCGCCCCGACCTCGTGTGTGATCGGATTTATCACCCGCCCGCCACGATCCGCTCCATCCGCGCCACGCTACTGATCTGATCAGTCGGTTGCACGCGCCTCCGCAGGTCCTGTGAAGGTTGTCCCCGAGTACAGCGTGCCTCTCCACCGATCGAGCAATGGGCTGCCGCTGCGTCTCCCCGTTGGGCCACAGCGCCGCCGCCCCATGGTTCTCCCCGCAGTGGCACCGACTCACGCGCTACAGCACGCGGTCCCCGACGCCACCCGAGGTCGTTCCCGTGGCTGCACCAACCCGCGCACTGGCACTGCGCCGCCCCTTCAGGCCATAGCGCCGTGGCACGTGGTCCACACCACCGCCCCGAGATCTTCCTGCCATTGCCTCGAACCACCTGCTGCAGCTGCGTCGCCCGTTCAGGCCGTAGCGCCGTGGCCCACGGTCCACTCCGCCAACCCCGCACGTCGACTTCCCGTGGTATGCGCCGCGCCGCCTCCCTCGGTGAGGGAAAGCCACCATCTGCGTTGGTCTTTGTCAGGTTGTCGGGTTCTTCCCCGCCTACTTCGAGCATCGCCGCTGCACTCATAACCCAGCCGCCGCCGCCGTCAGGCCGCCGCCGCCACCGCTATTCTTCGGCACCGCTGCCACTCGCTCACCCGAGGGGCACCGCCAGTCCACCCTCTTTCATCTTCGTCCAGCACCAGCTCATCGCCAACGTCGCCGTCATCTTCCCGATCACTTCGTCTACTCCGAACACCATTGGCGACATCGGCCCTGTGCCGATTGGCGCCGCAACCATCATCGAGTCCTTCTCTGCTGGCCTCTCTGGCTCCTCGACATGGCGTACAGCTCGTGCGGCTCGCGAAGACGATTGCACTCCGCGCCCCCCCCCCCCCCCCCCCCCCCCCCCCCCCCCCCCCCCCCCCCCCCCCCCCCCCCCCCCCCCCCCCCCCCCCCCCCCCCCCCCCCCCCCCCCCCCCCCCCCCCCCCCCCCCCCCCCCCCCCCCCCCCCCCCCCCCCCCCCCCCCCCCCCCCCCCCCCCCCCCCCCCCCCCCCCCCCCCCCCCCCCCCCCCCCCCCCCCCCCCCCCCCCCCCCCCCCCCCCCCCCCCCCCCCCCCCCCCCCCCCCCCCCCCCCCCCCCCCCCCCCCCCCCCCCCCCCCCCCCCCCCCCCCCCCCCCCCCCCCCCCCCCCCCCCCCCCCCCCCCCCCCCCCCCCCCCCCCCCCCCCCCCCCCCCCCCCCCCCCCCCCCCCCCCCCCCCCCCCCCCCCCCCCCCCCCCCCCCCCCCCCCCCCCCCCCCCCCCCCCCCCCCCCCCCCCCCCCCCCCCCCCCCCCCCCCCCCCCCCCCCCCCCCCCCCCCCCCCCCCCCCCCCCCCCCCCCCCCCCCCCCCCCCCCCCCCCCCCCCCCCCCCCCCCCCCCCCCCCCCCCCCCCCCCCCCCCCCCCCCCCCCCCCCCCCCCCCCCCCCCCCCCCCCCCCCCCCCCCCCCCCGCTCGTCCGCGCTGCTCCGGGTCCGTCGCCGGCAGGTTTCGTCCCCGGGCGCGGCCGAGGCCGCTGCCTCTGACAGTTCGAGGGTGGCCCTGTGCGGCACACGGAGGGCGTCAGGGCAGAGGAAGGCAACGCAAACACAGAAGAACAACAAGCATGATAAACAAGGAACAAAGTAAGGAAAAGTACTAACCCGGTGGCCGTGGGAACAGCCTGCCTCTTGCCCGCCAAGGGGGGAAGCCGGTGCGTCTTCTTGGCGGTCCTCCTCCCACCACCCAGCTGCATCATGGTCGGGCGCTTCCCAGCAGGTCGCGGGTCGACCGGCTCCTTCCCGTGTGGCTGCCCGGTGACCGCCGGCTCGCTAGATGGCCCGGATCCGACCATCTTCCACAGCCACCTTCGAGGGACGACACTGGCATCCGCCTCCTTGGGCGGGGGCACTGCACCGTGGGCACCGCTCAAGTCATCCTCGTCATTGTCCGTCCACTCGCGTTGGGGGTCTGGGGTCAGAGACTTACCGGCTTGGCCAGACCCGCCGGCTTCGGCGTCCTCGAGGCACGCGTCATCCCCTCCCTCCTCCTCTTCGCCTCCGGCCTTCTCGCCATCCGAGTCAGGGAAGTCCGGCTGCAGGTTCTGAGGGTTCAGCCCGTCATTGGTCTGCTGGCTCGGGAAGCGCTGCAGCCGGCCCGATGTGTCAGGGTGCAGGAAAAGAGAAGAAGTGGCGAAGTACAGGGGCCAGGGACTCACCGCCGGCGCGGATCCAGCTGGCTGTAGGGCTCCTTCCCAAAGTGCCACACCGTCTCACTGAGCCCGGCACTGGTGATGTTGTTGACACGCTGGACGATCCTGGCTGGCGACAGCTACTTCGTCGACATCCAGCAAGGGTCGTGCTAGCCGCTCATGTCACAGATCCAGTGCGGCTGGCGCTGCAGTGGCAGCACCCGGCGGGCGATGATGGCCATGATGAGATCCGCCGTGACGAGCCCCTCGCGGTTTGTCATCTCCTGGATCCGGCTCCAGATGTTCATGATTTCCGTCGATGGATTCCTGGGGTTGTGGCCCCAATTCTGCTTCTCAACCAGCGGCGCATTGATGAAGGGGGGTAGGTTGATGTAGTCCACCGCCGGGTTGGCATTCTTCATGTAGAAGAAGGACTTCTGCCACTTCTTGGGAAAGGGCCCATTCGGCCGGCCGACCACCACTGCCGCCCCGCAGACGGACATGGCGCCGGCCGCCGCTCCATGCTGCTTGAGGTAAAACAGCCGGCACCACAATTCAGTGTACGATAGAAGGCCGATGTAGCCCTCACAGAGCACGACGAAGGCCGCGAGCTGCAAGACGCATTCACCCCGAGGTGTTGCGGTTGAAGGTTGAAGAAGTCGAGGAACCGCCGGAAGAAAGTGCTCGCGGGGAGGCCAAACCCACGAGCGAAGTGGGTGTAGAAGACCACCGCCTCGCCCTCCCACGGCGCTGACACCGTCTCGCGGCCGAGCGCGCGTGCCTCCACCTCCTCCATCGGCAGCAGCCTCCACGTACGGCGGAGGTACTCGATGTGTCCATCTGTCATGGCGAAGCCCTCCCATGAGCCCTTGGGCGGCGCCATCGTGGAGCTCGGCAGGCGCGCGGAGATGGCGGTGGAGCGAGGAAGGAGAGATGGAGAAAGACCGCACCCTGCGGGTCGTCGGTGTGGCGCGGTGGTAGTTTGGGCGAACGACGCAGCTCCGGAACTCTGCTCGCGTGCGCCGAGGGAGAAGAAGGGGCAGCGGTGAAAGAAGAGGGGCAGGGGCGAGAGCTAGAATGCCTCGGCCGCCCCCCGCCCCTCCATTTAAACCCATGGAAGAATGTGGGGGATGGGATCATTTGTGCCTATGAACTCCACTCCCCCAAAATGTGCGAGCGCATTACACGCGCCCATTAACTATGTCAAGAAGCTCAACCGATGGGTGTAACCGCAGTGAATCCTGCGCCCGGGCCGAGGTCACGGCCGGGCGTGGCCTGACCCACTGTCGCGTCCCAACGCGCGCGTGGCCTGGCAGGCCTGGCAGGGCCACACGTGTGGTAGGCCTTTGGACCACGGCGGGCGCGGATAGCAACGCTGGTCGAAGCCCGGCAGGCCAACCTTTCCAATTCATGTTCCGGCTTGACGTCGCGACCCAGGACCCGGCCGCCGGAGCTCGCGGCCTCGGGCCAGCATCCGACTGGGCATCACCACCAGGCCGACCCTGCGCGGCTCATCGTCAACCACCATCTCCAGGGGGATAAGCTGCAAAGGCCCTCCTGCTTGGAACCGACGGACCTTTACAGCTTCGGGGACTACTTTCGGGGGGATGACCCCCGGGTAGGCACTGGAGCCCGGAACCTTTTTTCAAACATCAGAGCGGCTGGCGCCCCTCCATCTGGCTGGCTCCTCGGTCGGGTTCCCAGCGCAGGCGTCTCGGCCGGGCCGGCTGGCCGCTGGTCTCAGACGATGACACCAGGGCCCCGCGCCCCTGTATCTTTACCATTGTACCCCGAGGGCAGGCCGATTAGACCCCCCGAGAACCCTCCATGAAGAGGGTCGAGATCATTTTAGCACACACACCCACTCACACATAGGAGAGGTAGAATGGAGAGCTAGCTCCTTCTTCCTCCTCCAACCAACAGCTCCAGGAGCACCATTGTAGCTTTTTTGCATATCACACCATTTCGGCAAGACTAGGGGTGTTTCCTCCCCAGAGGGCCCCGAACCTGGGTACGTCTTGAGTCTCGCTCTCGCACGTACTGACCTCGCTTCCGGAACCCACCGGTGTCCTCACACAGCCCCCCACTTTTAGCCATCTCATGCCATCTGCCGTGATTTTACCATGACATATTTTATGGCATGGAGCTCATCTCCTTGAGCCATGTGGATATGGAGAAGGAAGTCCTCTATCCAGAGTGCTGGGTCAGTTGTTCCATCATATCGATCAATGTTGATAGGTTTGAACCCTTCTGGGAACTGGTGCTCCATCACCTCATCTATAAAACCTAGAGGGTGCATAGGCCCTCAAAAACAAGCCATGTCACGTTGGGCATGAGTCATCGCTCTAGATTGGATCTGCTCCAGAGCTCTCTCGTGCCTGTCTAACCAGGCGTCGTAGCCTTCCAGGTCGGCTGGTACATGGCTCCGCGGTCCATAGATGGATCGGGGAGTTTTATTGGCTTGTAGCTTATCGCGTAGATCGAAGATCCCTGGGTGCTCGATCGCACTCTTGCCGTGAGGACGGGTTTTGGCAGGGGGCTCGTTGAGTGCCCATGTTGGTTGATCTTGCCCTCTATGGGTCAGTCCGGTTGGCTGGTGTGGCCATGCGCGAGCGGTGCATTATGCACTGCCTATTGTTGAAAACAGTCAACAGCTGCCTTTTCAGGAATGTCTTGGGGGCTGCGCCTCGAGTCTTGAGGTCCGCTTCAACTGCCAGAATTTTCATCCACTTGTCATTGATCTCATTCTCATGGGTGTACAACTCTTGCTGCTTCTTTTTCAAACTCCGCGCAGTTGCGATTAGCTGTCGCTAAAATCATGCTTGTTCGGATGGGTCGATTGGTACGACGAAGACCTCGGGTCCGAGACTTACGTCGTCTTCAGACTCCGGCATATAATCTTTATCTGACCCGTCATCGAAAGTAGCCGTGCCATTGAGATTTTCCTCGGCGGGTGTGCCAGCGGGCCCGTTTTGCTGGGCAGGTGAGGCTTGAATGTCCTAATCCATGTTCTAGCCGGCTTCGGGGGCGGCAACGTTATCGGCGGTGCCCGAGGTGTTGGTCGTGCTCCTACTTCCATTGTGGCCCATGGGTCACCTTTTAGGGCATCAGCGCTTGGGGTTTTCACTGGACTTATCCTTGGATTTTTCCTTTGGAGTGTCGACCATGTAGATGTCATAGGTAGACGTGGCGGCCCAATTCCCTATACGGGGTATGGCCGTGGGTGGCTCTGCTTCGGAATTGACACCAACGTCCTCGTCCATGTCGATGACTTCATCAGAGCCGTAGTCGAGCGCATCAGTCAAGTCCTTGACCGTGGCGATGCTACTTGTAGACCGCGTTGGTATTTCCCCGAAGAGAAGGGGATGATGCAGTACATTAGAGATAAGTATTTCCCTCAGTTATGAAACCAAGGTTATCAATCCAGTAGGAGAATCACGCAATAACTCATTAGCAGCACCTGCACACAAAACAACAAATCCTCGCACCCAACGCAAACAAGGGGTTGTCAATCCCTTGGCGGTCAATTGCAAGATTAAATTGTATGGTGATAGATAGATAGATCGAACAAAAATACAAAATAAAATAAATAAAAGAAAATTGCCGCAAGGTTTTTTAGGGTTTAAGTAAATGATAAAGGTAGACCCGGGGCCATAGTTTTCACTAGAGGCTTCTCTCTTGAAAATAGCATACGGTGGGTAAACAAATTACTGTTGGGCAATTGATAGAAAAGCAAATAATCATGATGATATCCAAGGCAATGATCATGTATATAGGCATCACGTCCGAGACAAGTAGACCGACTCCTACCTGCATCTACTACTATTACTCCACACATCGACCGCTATCCAGCATGCATCTAGAGTATTAAGTTCACAAAGAACGGAGTAACGCCTTAACCAAGATGACATGATGTAGACAAAGTAAACTCACGCATGAATAAACCCCATCTTTTTACCCTTAATAGCAACGATACATACGTGTCATGTCCCTTTCTGTCACTGGGATTGAGCATCGCAAGATCTAACCCATTACAAATCACCTCTCCCATTGCAAGATAAATCAATCTAGTTGGCCAAACCAAATCAATAGATCGGATAGAAATATGAAGCTATAATAATCATGCATAAAAGAGTTCAGAGAAAACTCAAATAATATTCATGGATAATCTGATCATAAACTCACAATTCATCGGATCCCAACAAACACACCGCAAAAGGTGATTACATCGGATAGAACTCCAAGAACATCGAGGAGAACATTGTATTGAAGATCAAAAAGAGAGAAGAAGCCATCTAGCTACTAACTATGGACCCGAAGGTCTATGGTAAACTACACACGCATCATAGGAAGGGTAGCAAGGATGATGTAGAGCCCCTCCGTGATCGATTGCCCCTCCGACGGAGTACCGGGAAAGGCCTCCAGATGGGATCCCTTGAGAACAGAAGCTTGCTACGGTAGAAAAAGTATTTCGTGGACTCCTCTGTTGGTTTCCTGATTTTAGAGAATTTATAGAGGTGGAATTAGGTCAAACAGAATAGAGGTGGGCCCATGAGGCACCAGGGTGCGCCACCCCCGCTGGAGCACGCCCTGGTGGCTCATGGCCACCTCCTCTGTCTTCTGGCCCTCTCTCGAAGCTTCTAGTGTCTCTTATGTCCAGAATAACTCTCCAAAAAGTTTTGCGGCATGTGGACTTCGTTTGGTACTGATATTCTGGAAAACCAAAAATAGGCCAAAAATAGCAACTGGTACTGGGCACTAAGTTAATAGGTTAGTACCAAAAAATGATATAAAATTGCTTGTAAATGTATATAGAACATGCCGGATTGATAATATAATAGCATGGAACAATAAAAAATTATAGATACGTTGGAGACGTATCAGCATCCCCAAGCTTAATTCCTACTCGTCCTTGAGTAGGTAAATGATAAAAAAAGAATTTTTGATGTGGAATGCTACCTACCATATTCATCATATACTCTTTTCTTTTAGGATATGGACATTTGGACTTGAATGATTCAAAGCAATAGTCTATAATTTGACATGAAGATATAAATACTCAAGCATACTAACAAGCAACCATGTCCTTCAAAATATCAATGTTAAAAAAAGTTATCCCTAGCCCATTATGCTCAATCATTGATCCATTCATGAAACACACTCAATATTAGCTACACCCAATGCACAAGTATGACAATAGTGCTCTCTAGTTGGTGCTTTGTAAGAGATGATGGAGACTCAAAATAAAAATTGAAATTGCACAAAATTAAATAGGTAGGCCCTTCGCAGAGGGAAGCATAGATTTGCAGAGGTGCCAGAGATCAAGGTTTAAATTAGAGAGATAAAATTATTTTCAGAGGCATGCTTTTCCTGTCAACGAAAATGACCGAGAATTCCCAATATCTTCTATGCTAGACACATTATAGGCGGTTCCCAAACAGAAAATAAATTTTATTTCCTTTCCACCATTCTTTCACAATCCATGCCTAGCCGTATCCACGGGTGCCTTCCATACCAACACGTTCTAAGGAATTTATTATTATCATCATATTAATTTTTTTTGCATTTCGGGACTGGGCATCCCTATTACCTGCCACTCTCTCATGCAATGACAAGTGAATAAACACTCATCATGAGAATAACACACCTAGCATGGAAAAAATTGGCCACCCCCTGCCGCTTCATGAGCGGTACGAGCACACAAAACAAAAAATTGTGTTTGAAAATTTAGAGTTGGCACATGCAAATTTACTTGGAACGGCTTGGAAATACCGCATATAGGTAGGTATGGTGGACTCATATGGCACAACTTTGGGTTTAAGGAGTTGGATGCACAAGCAGCATTCCCGCTTAGTACAAATGAAGGCTAGCAAATAGATTGAGAAGCGACCAACCAAAAAATGAAAACGGTCATAAACATGCATTGAACATAACTAACACCGAATAATGCACCATAAGTAGGATGTAATTTCGTTGCATAACTATTGACTTTATGTGCATGCATAGGGAATCACAAACCTTAACACCAATATTCTTACGAAACCACAATTACTTACTAACATGACTCATATATTATCATCTCCATATCGCAAAACTATTGCAAGGAATTAGACTGATCATATCCAATGATCTATATGAACATATTTATTATATCCCTCTTGAATATTTATCATTTTGGGACCAAATTCATATCTTGTGCAAATTACCATTACTATTATCAACTCTCAAAAAGATATAAGTGAAGCATGAGAGTGCAAATATTTCTTCAAAATTTAATCTTATCAACTCTCAAAAGAATATAAGTGAAGCATGAGAGTGCATGTATTTCTTCAGAATATAATCACCGCCGTTCTCAAAAAGATATAAGTGAGACACTAGAGCAACTGCCTTGCTCAAAAAATTTAAGTGAAGCACATAGAGCATTGTAATAAATCATGATAAACGTGTGGCTCTCTCAAATAAGTGTGTTCAGAAAAGATGACTGTGACAAACTAAAAAGCAAACAAAGCAAAGAATCATATAATACACAACGCTCCAAGCAAAACACATATCATGTGACGAATAAAAATATAGCTCCAAGTAAAATTACCGATAGTTGGTAGAAGAAAGAGGGGATGCCTTCCGGGTGTCGGTGTCAAAATCGGCAGATCTCGGGTAGGGGGTCCCGAGCTGTGGATCCTGGATCAATGGGGAACAAGGGATGAAGGACACGATGTTTACCCAGGTTCGGGCCCTTTCAAAGAGGTAAAACCCTACGTCCTGCTTGATTAGATTTAAGTGTATAGGATTGTTACAGAGTCGATCTACCACGAGATCAGATGAACTAAACCCTAGGCGAGTAGGATGGTGGTTCTTCTTCTAGCCTCTGCGGCCTAAAACCCTCTGGTTTATATAGACACCAGGGGTACTAGGGTTACATATGGTCGGTTACCAGGAAGGAATAATCATGCCGACTCTTCTAATCTCGACTTGGAGGACACGCCAGGGCACCAAAGATCTCCTTTCCAGTCACGAGGTCACTTCATAGCTCGGCCTTCCAGCTGCTGTAATGCGGCCCGACTGTCCGGCCCATAAGGGATAGGCCGGCAGTCCGAAGACCCCCTAGTCTGGGACTCCCTCAGTAGCCCCCGAACTAGCCTTCAATGCCTGTGCTTCACAACCTCTGGAGCCTCTGTGCATCTGAAGTCCCTGGCTTGCGAGGCGAGTTCTTCTCCCCTTCCATGTTCGGCTGATCACAGCTCGATTCACCAACCAACCAGCGAACGATAGTAGGGTCCACGGCATGGATTTTCATGCCGAGTTAATGAGACTCCTCGATTCCCGTACGCTAGGAGGAAGCGAACGGCCTAGCTATCATTTCCAGAAATGCCCTTTACAGAATAGGGGGAAAGCTTATTAAATAAGCCTGGAGCCCGACGGACGGTTCATCCTCAAATCAAAAAACCGAAGCGCTAGAAAATTTGAGAGAATAAGGCAAGCGCTCCAAGCTCCTCCTCGCGCCCCCATGGCCCCCTTCTGGGCGACTGGGCTAGCTGCTCTATTTCCCAGCTTCAACTCTGTCGGCTCGAGATGCAAGGATACCTTCCCGCCTCGAATCTCGTCCCCACCTGTCTAGGATTAACTTCCAGGAATGATGAAGTCTTCGCAGAAAATTTCCCAACTCCACGCAAGGAAGAGAGGGTATGTTTCGTGCCCTTTCTCCTACGAGGCCTAGGCTTTCCCATTCATCCTTTTCTAAGGGGTCTGTTGGAGTTCTACGGGATCTAGCTCCATCACCTCACCCCCGGGTCTATTCTACACATCTCGGGCTTCGTCGCCCTTTGCGAGATGTTTCTGGGCTGCGAAGCCCATTTCAAACTGTGGAGAAAGTACTTCTGTTTCGTCCCCCGCACACGGGGAGGGACCATCTTTGAAGTGGGATGAGCCGAGGTGTGGTGTATAGCCGGGACAGGGTACCCCATGGGGACCCCGAAGAGGGATTCGGACGAGTGGACCTCAGAATGGTTTTATATTGAAGATGTCCCTTTACTCGAGCCAACTCGGAGGGGCTTACCCGAATACTCGGATGCTCCTTTAAAGAAGCGGTTTAATTGGCGGCCGAAGAACCCTTCCCAGGAGGAAAGTGCCAAAGTACAGTGTCTGGCTACCAAGGTGAGACTGCTGACCCATAGCAAGTTAACCATCATTGATGTGATGGCTGCTACCATTACTCGATGCGTGCAACCTCTCCAACGGAGGATGCACCCCTTGTGGTGTCACAATGGGACTTCCGACGTGACCCGCTACAAACGGCAGGGGCCGGACAACCAGGCAGCAATGGCAGCCATATTGGCCAACCTCTTCAAGGGAGAGGAAGAAGAGTTTGCCCGTCTAAGGAACAGGGACGGCTATTCCATCTACAACCCCATCAAATGGGTAAGTTTAACCTTTATTTGAGTAGTTCGGACATTATGTCCGCACACATTGATCGGGTCTGTCATTCTCTTGAACAGAATTGGAGGCGCCAGGTTGAGACCATCAGCTGCCCCGCTCCCCAACCAGAAAACCACTCCTGTGATAATGATCCTGGATTCCATGACGACCCAGAGACGTCAGTCAATTTTGAAGACGGGGTCTTTTACCAGGAAGACCTCGAAGGCTCTAGGGTGGTCGTGGTAGCCGATCACCCCGGGCCCCTCCCGTCATCCCATGTAAGTAACAAGAAGGCTTCTGCCAGAAAGGGGTGTTTGCCTCACGTCACATCGACTATGCTGACTTCTGCTCCCAAGGGTCGCCATACCGCGCGCCGAACCCCGATGAGAACGGCGCCGACCACATCGGCACCAACCAACAGTGAAACCTCCAAGCGTAAAGCAGCCGCGGGTGCCCCATCGACCGCTCCCTCATTCAAGAGTTAATGTATATATGAATTCGAGATCCGTTGTTGGTATGGCCGCTGCGAGCACTCCTAACCTTGCTATGACCCGCAGAAAAAGTGTTCGGCTACCTCCATCCAAAGACGTCAAGGAGGCGCCAGGGGGTAACCCTGAGCTACAGTCTGTGACTCGGCCCGAGGTCAATGCAGGAGCTTCTGCCGCAGACCAGCCCCCAGAGGATCCTGGGGACGTTTCGGTTACCAACTCCGAAGTCGAGAGCGTGATGAATCACCGGTGGCGGAAAGAAAATCTATGTCACGCCGCATTTTCCGACCAGGAATACAATGCATTGAGTTCGGTGGACGCATACCTCGGAGCAGCCCGAACTGGCCTGGAGGGAGCTGTCCACCTGCTATCAACCAATATGTAGGTAAGAGATTGGTTTTAAAACCGAACACGAATCCTAACCCAGTAGCCCCCGAGCCTTAATTTGGGCGGGCTTACCCGAATACTCGGATGCTCCTTTAAAGAAGCGGTTTAATTGGCGGCCGAAGAACCCTTCCCAGGAGGAAAGTGCCAAAGTACAGTGTCTGGCTACCACCCCCCCCCCCCCCCCCCCCCCCCCCCCCCCCCCCCCCATGGTGAGTAAAGATATTGTAACATGCACGGACTATCCCGGGTACCATGTCTAACGCAGGTTTCCCTTCTAGCAGCTGAGTCCATAAATCAACTGAAAAAGGACCTGGATGAAGCCAAAGAATCCCAAAGGTATGCCGAGTCGCAGGAAGCAGCTGGCCGCCGAGTATTGACCCGAAGTCATGAAGAAAGGAAGAAACTCGAGGCAGAAAAGCAACAGCAGGCAGAGGAGATCGAGAATCTAAAACCTCAATTGGCCCGGGCACTTGAGGAGAATCAGAGGTTGAAAGGTGGCATATTCGGTAAGCGATATTGCAACTTGTCTTCGTGTGTAACATGACATCACGTGAGTGTAAAAGTTGTGCCACGCCTCTTGCTAGGTATCCTTACCGGGCGTCCCGAAGAGGAGGTGAACTCATTCAGAGGGGACTTATTGAAGGAGATGTCCAGAGTGCACGAGCGAGCTCGGAAAGCTATGAAGAGCATGGTCAAGGCGCTATGGCCGACCAATACGCCTCCCGAAGGGATGGCCGAGCTGGCCAACCGGTTCAAAGGAGCTCGGCGTTGCTTTGAGATATGGAAGATATCAGCTTGCCGAGAAGGAGCGCGGGAGGCATGGGCCATGGTAAAGACCCGTTTTACCAAACTTGAGACGAAGCATATGGCTCGTGTTGGACCAGCAGGGCCGAATGGGCAAGAAATACCTCTCCGCCTGGTATATGACAGGGTGATACCTGCTGCTCGGTACTCCCAGGAGGACTGTGCCCTTGATAGCATAATAGACAATCTGGACAAGGAATAAGGTGTTTGATTCTATGTATCTATGTACTTTACATCAAACTTTCTCCGCCCGAACTGTAAATGTTGTCTTAACCGGCCATCGGCTTCCACCTCCCCAGCCAATTGCTGGAGAGTGTTCCGTACTCTGTGACCTGAGGTAATCAGGAAATCACTTTCGGGTAACCAGGCAATCCGGCCATTTGGTGCAAACAGACAAAACGTGTGCGAGGAGATATGTTATATTACTTTTTAACATAAGAAACATCTTCCAAAAAAATAGTTCCTCAAAGGGTTCCTTTCTTCGGGGCGTCATGTTGACTATGAGCATGTTAGCCGAATACCTGTAAAACGCAGGTATCAGCAACATCGGGCCAAGGACTGAAGTGTTTGGATGGTGAATACCAGAATATTTTAACTTCCCTCGTTGCCGACCGGTTATTTTCTTAAGAGTGCTAGCTTTCGGCTTCACCCGTCTGAGGTACGTACATGGCTGACCCGGTCGTAACAATCACAGAGGTGCTCCCTTTACCCCCTAGCTGAACAATCGGGAACGTAGGGAGTAAGCATAGGAGCGAGGCAACCCAGCTTGGCAAACACTTAAGTCAAAGTGGTGCATATAATGGCTTAAAGACGAGATGGGAAGGGGGCAAACATGACAGAGTCGAATAGGTGCACAAAAAGTATATTTAACGGCCTCGTTGAAGGAAGCCCCCAGGTAGATCCGGGTACTACATTTGAAGATGTATACCTAAATTTTTTAACAGAGTTCGGATTAGCCGAACACAGCCTGGGAGGTTCGAATCACTCGTAAATGTAAAAAAGAAAAAAGGAAAAGCTATAATGAAGGAAAAGCTTATGTGGAGTGGTGACGCCGGACTATCCATAGAATCGCCGAAGCCGAGCTGCGTTCCATGGGTTTGGTTCGAGGCAATTATCCGCCGAGTTGTGGAGACGGTATGCTCCTCCTGCAAGCACTTCATCGATGATGAAGGGACCCTCCCACTTAGGTGAGAGCTTGTTCTTCTGCTTCTCAGGGAGGCATAGGACGAGTTCGCCCACGTTATATGTCTTCGCCCGAACCTCTCTACTCTGATAGCGCCGGGCCTACTATTGGTAAATCATAGAGCGGGCCAGGGCTTTGTCGCGCTCTCCTTCCAGGGCGTCCAGGGTGTCCTGCTGATCTAACTTGGCATCCTTTTCCTTGTACCTGCGCACTCTAGGTGAATCATGGATGAGGTCGCAGGGTAGGACTGCTTCTGCGCCGTACACCATGAAGAAAGGAGTGTATCCCGTTGACCGGTTGGGGGTGGTGCGCAGTCCCCATAAGACGGAGTCAAGCTCCTCCACCCAATGGCAGTCGGATTCTTTCAAGGAACGAACCAGGCGAGGCTTGATGCCGCTCATGATTAGTCCGTTGGCCCGTTCGACCTGCCCATTGGTCTGTGGGTGATATACCGAAGCATAATCAAGCTTGATGCCCATGCTAACACACCAGTCCTTCACCTCCTGAGCTATAAAGTTGGACCCGTTGTCCGTTATTATACTATGGGGGACATCGGAATGGTGGACCATGCTGGATATAAAGTCTATGACTGGTCCGGACTTAGCTGAAGTTACTGGTTTCGCCTCAATCCATTTAGTAAATTTGTCGACCATGACCAGTAAGTATTTCTTCTTCTTGGTTCCCCCTTTAAGTGGTCCGACCATGTCCAGCCCCCAGACCGCAAAGGGCCAGGTGATCGGTATTGTCCGGAGAGCCGTGGGGGCATGTGGCTCTGATTTGCAAAGAGCTGGCATCCAACGCAATGTTGGACTAGTGTATGTGCGTCTGCCCGAGCGGTGAGCCAGAAGAACCCTGGTCAGAGGGCCTTGCTTACCAAGGCCCGAGCTGCCGCGTGGTGGCCGCCCATGCCAGCGTGTATCTCGGCCAAAAGTTGCTGCCCCTCTTCTTCAGATATGCATCTCTGGAGGACTCCGGTAGTGCTTTTCTTGTACAGTTCGCCCTCATGGACCTTATAGGCCTTAGAACGTCAAACTATGCATCGTGCCTCGGTCTGGTCATCGGGGAGCTCTTGTCTAAGAAGATAGGCAAGAAAGGGCTCGGTCCATGGCACGATAACAGCCATAACCTCATGAGCCGAAGGTGTTTCTTCGATGGCCGAGCCCCCGACAATTTCTTCGTCTGGTGTGATGTCCGGAGGGACGATCTGTTCTGGGCCGTTGGCTGCCGTGTCCTTGCCCTCGTCCTACCACACCACCGATGGCTTAAAGAGCCTTTCCACAAAGGTGTTCTTAGGGACCGGGTCACGCTTGGCGCCCATACGAGCGAGGATGTCCGCAGCTTGATTGATGTCTCTAGAGACATGGTGCAACTCTAGCCCTTCGAATCGGGCAGATATTTTAAGGACGGCATTTCGATATGCCGCCATCTTTGTGTCTTTCGTGTCAAATTCACCGTTGACTTAGGAGATGGCGAGGTTGGAGTCTCCTCGTACCTCAAGCCGTAGTACACCCATTGATGCTGCCATCCGAAGCCTGTGTAGCAGGGCCTCATACTCGGCTGCATTATTGGAATCCATGTACATGATTTGTAGGACATACCGAATGTTGTCGCTGGTGGGGGATGTAAGGATCACCCCGGCCCCAAGTCTGGCAAGCATTTTGGAGCTGTCAAAGTACATTGTCCAATGTGAGTACGTACTATATTCCCTGGGGAGTTCGGCTTCTGTCCATTCAGCAAGAAAATTGGCCAACACCTGAGATTTAATAGCTCGGCGTGGTTTGCATATGATTTCAAAATGAAGGAGCTCTATGTCCCATTTGGCAATGCGGCCAGTGGCATCCCTGTTGTTGATGATGTCATTCAGTGGCACTTCAGATGCCACCGTGACCGAACACTCTTGAAAGTAGTGTCAGAGTTTTCGGGATGCCATGAAGACCGTGTAAGCTATCTTTTGATAGTGAGGGTACCGTGATTTGCACGGTGTGAGTACCTTGGATACATAATAGACTGGCTTCTGTACTCGGAACTTGTGGCCCTCCGCTTCTTGCTCCACCACGAGAACTGCGCTTACCACTTGATTCATGGCCGAGATGTACAAGAGCATGGGTTCGCCGATTTCGGGCGCGGCTAGTATTGGGTTGCCAGCCAAGAGTGTTTTTATTTCTTCTAGTGCGGCAGTTGCTTCATCGGTCCACTCAAAGTTATTGGTCCGTTTGAGCAACCTGTAAAGCGGCAGTGCCTTTTCACCGAGACGGGAGATAAAGCGGCTCAAGGCCGCGACGCATCCCGCCAGTTTTTGGACGTGTTTCAGCCCCGTAGGGATTGCAAGTTGGGATAAAGCTCAGATTTTTGCCAGATTGGCCTTAATTCCGCAGTGGGAAACAATAAATCCGAGCAGTTTTTCGGCGGGAACTCCAAAGACACATTTGTCCGGATTGAGCCATATATCATAAGCTCGCAGATTGTCGAAGGTTTGACGGAGGTCGTCTACCAGCTGGCTCACGTGTTTGGTCTTAATGACCATGTCGTCCACATACGCTTCGACTGTTTTACCGATCTGGCCTTCCAGACATGTTTGAATCATGCGCTGGTATATGGCACCTGCGTTTTTCAACCCGAAGGGCATAGTGTTGCAGCAGAATGGCCCGTAGGGTGTGATGAATGCTGTTGCGGCTTGGTCGGATTCCTTCATTTTAATTTGATGGTATCCGGAGTAGGCATCAAGGAAGCACAGCGAGTCATGTCCGGCAGTGGCGTCTATGATCTGGTCTATGTGAGGTAATGGGAAGGGATCTTTGGGGCAGGCTTTATTTAAGTCCTTGAAATCGACACACAGCCGCCAAGATTTATCCTTCTTAGGTACCATGACCAGGTTTGCTAACCACTCCGGGTGTTTGATTTCTCGGATGAATCCGGCTTCAAGTAGTTTTGCTAGTTCTTCACCCATAGCTTGATGCTTGGGTTCAGAAAAACGGCACAGCGTCTGTTTGACTGGCTTAAAGCCCTTAATTATGTTAAGGCTGTGCTCCGCTAGTCTTCGTGGGATCCCTGGCATATCTGAAGGGTGCCAGGCGAATATGTCCCAGTTCTCGCGCAGGAACGTGCATAATGCCACATCAACCTTGGGGTCTAGCAGGGCTCCAATGGATGCTGTCTTGTTGGGATCCGTTGGATGTACTTGGAATTTTACGATTTCGTCTGCTGGTTTGAGGGATGTGGCTTTGGGCCTTTTACTGAGGACCACGTCATCCCTATCCACCATTGTGCGGAGTGTCGCTAGTCCTCGGCTGCAAGAGCCTCGGATAGTGCCTCGAGGGCGAGCGATGCTGTTTTGTTTTTGGCTCGAAGGGCTTTATCTGGATCACTTGCGATTGTGGTCACACCGTTGGGCCCTGGCATTTTGAGTTTCATGTACCCGTAATGTGGTATCGCCTAAAACCTTGCGAATGCGTCGCGCCCCAATAGGGCGTGGTATCCGCTGTGAAAAGGCATGATGTGAAAGGGTAGTTCTTCGGATCTGTAGTTCTCGAGAGTGCCGAATACTATGTCAAGGGTGATTCGTCCGTAGCAGCGTGCTTCTCTGCCGGGAATAATTCCTCGAAAGGTAGTGTAGCTTGGTTCGATGCGGGATCTGTCGAATTGCATTTTCTCAAGAGTGTCCTCATAAATGAGGTTTAAGCCGCTGCCTCCATCCATTAGCACCTTAGTTAATCTAAAGCCGTCCACTATGGGGTCGAGCACTAGTGCGGCCGGTGCTTAGACGGGGCGGGCCCACAAGGTAGCAGGGCGCGCCACCCCCCTGGGCGCGCCCTGTTGCCTTATGGCCCACTCCTTCATCTTCTAGCCCTCTCCCAAAGCTTCCAGGGTCTCTTGTGTCCAGTAAAAAATCACCAAAAAGTTTCGTGGCATTTGGACTTCGTTTGGTACTGATATTCTGGAAAACCAAAAACAGGCAAAAAATAGCAACTGGCACTGGGCACTAAGTTAATAGGTTAGTTCCAAAAAATGATATAAAGTTGCTTATGAAGGTATATAAAACATCCAAGATTGATACTACAATAGCATGGAACAATCAAAAATTATAGATACGTTGGAGACGTATCAACACGCAGGGAGAGAGAGGCGAGAGGAAGGAGAAAGGCCGAGGTGGGCCGGGCCAGCTGCACTGGCGCTGTGCAGGCCTAAGTGCACAGTGGCACCAGGCCTTTTTCCTTTTCTTTTCTCTGATAAATACTTCAACCAGTATTTGCATTTTATAAATGCCATCAGGTGACTTTGCAAAAACATGGAGCTCTGCTCATAATTAGCATTGCATTCTTCTGCACTATCACAAAAAGTTTGGGAGAAGTTTGAATTGATTCGAATTTTGCATAAATGGAAACGGATTAATGGGGCTGTTTTGGTCACTATTTTTGGGGGCTAGCTCCCAAATGAGTAAAAAAGTGATAATGTTTTCCTTAACATTAATTATCTATTGAATATTGTCTAAAACATGAACTATTTTTCATACAAGTTTGTAGGTTTTCAAATTTCACTTGCTATTTGAATTTAAGTTTGAAATGGAATTTTAAATGAGACATGAACCAAAGATGATTAAGCTTTGCAAAACAAAGTGTCTTGGCATAGTCATGAGGGATTACTGTAGTGCATTACATAGGGATGTTATAATTCTCGTCCTCTAAAAGAAATTCTCGTCCCGAGAATTTAGAGGTGGAAGGAAAGAGATCGGGGTATTCCTGGAAGTTCTTCTGGGAATACATCTTGGAAGTCATGAACGACTGAAACGTTTTTGATTCCCTCAAGAGATGAAGCGTTCAACACATTCAGGGAATAAATTTGGGCTTCGGCATTTTGAATGTTTTGAGCAGAGTAGTTCACAATCTCGTCTGAAGGATGCAGAAGTTGGACGGTTTTAGTGGCGCAATCGATTGAAGCAATATGAGCTTTCAACCAATCCATACCCAGAATGAGGTCAATTTTAGAAGATTCCAAGATAATGGAATTTGCATAAAATTCCAACCCTTCAATCCCAAGGGTGACGTTGTGGCTAACCATGGAGGCTTGGCATTGGCCCGCGGGGGTGTTTACCGCTAGTGAATGGTGCAACTCCTCACATTTAATGTCATGCATGTATGCAAAAGCTTCTGATATGAATGAATGCGATGCTCCTGAATCAAATAAAACAGAAGCTTGTACTGAATTACCAAGAAGAGTACCCATCACAGTAGCTGGCTGGTCTAGAGCTTCAGCCAGATCAACATGATAAGTTTGGCCATGACCATAAGAAGGTCTGGCATTGTTGTTGTGGTGCTGGTTGTTACCACAGCCAGTGGAAGGAAGTGCAAACTGATTCTGATTCTGAGGGCATTCTCTGGCATGGTGACCTAGATGGCCACACTTGAAGCAGAGGCCATCATTGGGACGGGGAGCAGGAGCTCGAAGCAGTGGAGCCTGAGGTCTTGGCTGCCTCGGTGGTGGAGGAGGCAGACGAGGTGCAATATAAGACGACATTGGAGCAGGTGCAGCTGGATGGTACATGCTGTGAGGAATCCAAATCCGATGCTTCTGGGATGACAAGCCCAAAGATGAGCCAACGTAACGGGTGTGCTTGCTGGCATCCTTGTGTTCCTTCAGGACAGTCTCAACCTGAATGGCCTTGTTCACCAAAGTGGCAAAGTCGGCAAAGTCTTGAACATGGAGTGCTAGCTTGATATCAGGGTTGAGCCCTTCACGGAACTTCTCCTGTCTGCAGGCATTAGTAGTGATGTCTTCCTCAGCATAGTGAGACAAGTCAAGGAACTCCCGCTGATAAACATCCACAGATTTGCTTCCCTGGACGAGGTTGCGGAACTCATGTTTCTTTCGGTCCATGATTCCCTGGGGAATGTATCGGGCACGGAAAGCAGCTTGGAATTCCAGCCAAGTGATTATTGTTCCAATAGGTAGTGTGCGTCTGTGGCTGTCCCACCATTGAGCAGCAGGACCCTTTAGGAAGTAGGATGCAAAGGTGACATAGCTGTCAGGGGCAACATTGGCTGACTCCATCTCGTATGTGATGTCATGAAGCCAGTCGTCAGCATCAAGAGGCTGAATGGAGTTGCGGAACATAGCAGGGTTGAGGCGAACAAAGTCTTGCAAGGTTATTGGGGCTGGCTGCTGGTTTATGTTAGGACATGGAAACTGATCCATTACCCCTTGCATGAATTGACGGTTCAGTTCAAACTGTCGCATCATTGCCGCTGCTACTTGTGAGCTGCGTTGGGATTTCCTCGAAGAGGAG
Source organism: Thinopyrum obtusiflorum (assembly GCA_036873465.1). NCBI lineage: Eukaryota > Viridiplantae > Streptophyta > Magnoliopsida > Poales > Poaceae > Thinopyrum > Thinopyrum obtusiflorum. Next base: position 135,499 of record JAAAWM010012072.1, read on the forward strand.
GGGATGATGCAGTACAGTAGAGATAAGTATTTCCCTCAGTTATGAAACCAATGTTATCAATCCAGTAGGAGAATCACGCAACAACTCGTTGGCAGTACCTGCACACAAAATATCAAATCCTTGCGCCCAACGCAAACAAGGGGTTGTCAATCCCTTGGCGGTTAATTGCAAGATTAAATTGTATGGTGATAGATAGATAGATCGAACAAAAATACAAAATAAAATAAATAAAGTAAAATTGCAGCAAGGTATTTTTAGGATTTTCAATATATGGTAAAGGTAGACCCGGGGGCCATAGGTTTCACTAGAGGCTTCTCTCTTGAAAATATCATACGGTGGGAAAATAAATTACTATTGGACAATTGATAGAAAAGCAAATAATCATGACGATATCCAAGGCAATGATCATGTATATAGGCATCACGTCCGAGACAAGTAGACCAAAACGATTCTGCATCTACTACTATTACTCCACACATCGACCGCTATCCAGCATGCATCTAGAGTATTAAGTTCATAAAAAACGGAGTAACGCCTTAAGCAAGATGACATGATGTACACAAAGTAAACTCACACATGAATAAACCCCATATTTTTACCCTTAATAGCAATGATACAATACGTGTCATGTCCTTACTGTCACTGGGATTGATAACCGCAAGATCAAACCCATTACAAAGCACCTCTCCCATTGCAAGATAAATCAATCTAGTTGGCCAAACCAAATCAATAGATCGGAGAGAAATACGAAGCTATAACAATCATGCATAAAAGAGTTCAGAGAAAACTCAAATAATATTCATGGATAATCTAATCATAAACTCATAATTCATCGGATCCCAACAAACACACCACAAAAAGTGATTACATCGGATAGAACTCCAAGAACATCGAGGAGAACATTGCATTGATGATCAAAAAGAGAGAAGAAGCCATCTAGCTACTAACTATGGACCCGAAGGTCTGTGGTAAACTACTCATGCATCATCGGAAGGGCAACAAGGTTGATGTAGAGCCCCTCCGTGATCGAATCCCCCTCCGACAGAGTGCCGGAAAAGGCCTCCAGATGGGATCTCTCGAGAACAGAAACTTGCGGTGGCGGAAAAAGTATTTCGTGGACTCCCCTGTTGGTTTCCTGATTTTAGAGTATTTATAGAGGTGGAATTAGGTCAAACGGAGCAGAGGTGGGCCCACGAGGCACCAGGGCGCACCACCCACCCTGGGGCGCGCCCTGGTGGCTCGTGGCCACCTCCTATGTCTTCTGGCCCTCTCCCGAAGCTTCTAGTGTCTCTTATGTCCAGAAAAAAATCTCTGAAAAGTTTCATGGCATTTGGACTTCGTTTGGTACTGATATTCTAAAAAACCAAAAATGGGCAAAAAACAGCAACTGGCACTGGGCACTAAGTTAATAGGTTTGTCCCCAAAAATGATATATAATTGCTTGTAAGTGTATATAAAACATCCAAGATTGATACTATAATAGCATGGAACAATCAAAAATTATAGATACATTAGAGACGTGTCAAGCATCCCCAAGCTTAATTACTGCTCGTCCTCGAGTAGGTAAATGATAAAAACAAAAAATTTGATGTGGAATGCTACCTATCATATTCATCATATACTCTTTTATTTTGTAGCATGGACAATTGGACTTGAATGATTCAAAGTAATAGTCTATAGTTTGACATGAAGACATAAATACTCAAGCATACTAACAAGCAATCATGTCTTTCAAAATATCAACGCTAAAGAAAGTTATCCCTAGCCCATTATGCTCAATCCTTGATCCATTCATGAAACACACTCAATATTAGCTACACACAATGCACAAGTATGATAATAGTGCTCTCTAGTTGGTGCTTTGTAAGAGAAGATGGAGACTCAAAATAAAAATAAAAATTGCATAAAAGTAAATAGATAAGCCCTTCGCAGAGAGAAGCAGAGATTTGCAGAGGTGCCAGAGCTCCAAGCTTAAATTAGAGAGATAAAATTATTTTGAGAGGCATGCTTTTCCTGTCAACGAAAACGACCGAGAATTCCCAATATCTTCCATGCTAGACACATTATAGGCGGTTCCCAAACAGAAAATAAAGTTTATTTCCTTTCCACCATTCTTTCACAATCCATGGCTAGCCATATCCACGGGTGCCTTTCATACCAACACTTTCCAAGGAATTTATTATTATCATCATATTAAAAAAATTCATTTCGGGACTGGGCATCCCTATTACCTGCCACTCTCTCGTGCAATGACAAGTGAATAAACACTCATCGTGAGAATAACACACCTAGCGTGGAAAATATTGGCCACCCCCTGCCGCTTCATGAGCAGTACGGGCACACAAAACGGAAAATTATTTTGAAAAATTAGAGTTGGCACATGCAAATTTACTTGGAACGGCAAGGAAATACCGCATATAGGTAGGTATGGTGGACTCATTTGGCACAACTTTGGTTTAAAGAGTTGGATGCATAAGCAGTATTCCCGCTTAGTACAAATGAAGACTAGCAAAAAGATTGAGAAGCGACCAACCAAAAAGCAAAAACGGCCATAAACATGCATTGAATATAACTAACACTGAATAATGCACCATAAGTAGGATATAATTTCGTTGCATAACTATTGACTTTATGTGCATGCATAGGGAATCACAAACCTTAACACCAATATTCTTACTAAATCATAATTACTCACTAACATGACTCACATATTATCATCTCCATATCGCAAAACTATTGCAAGGAATCAAACTTATCATATACAATGATCTTTCATGAAAGTTTTTATTATATCCCTTTTGAATATTCATCACTTTGGACCAAATTCATATCTTGTGCAAATTACCATTACTATCATCAACTCTCAAAAAGATATAAGTGAAGCATGAGAGTGCAAACATTTCTTCAAAATTTAATCTCATCAACTCTCAAAATAATATAAGTGAAGCATGAGAGTTTAAATATTTCTTCAAAATATAGCCGCCGCCGTGCTCAAAAAGATTTAAGTGAAGCACTAGAGCAACTGCCTAGCTCAAAAAATATAAGTGAAGCACATAGAGTATTCTAACAAATCATGATAAACATGTGGCCCTCTCAAATAGGTGTGTCCAGCAAAGATGATTGTGACAAACTAAAAAGCAAACAAAGCAAAGACTCATATAATACATGACGCTCCAAGCAAAATAATGATATGTGACGAATAAAAATATTGCTCCAAGTAAAATTACCGATAGTTGGTAGAAGAAAGAGGGGATGCCTTCCGGGGCATCCCCAAGCTTAGTTGCTTGGGAGTCCTTGAATATTACCTTGGGGTGCCTCGGGCATCCCCAAGCTTGGGCTCTTGCCACTCCTCATTCCTTCATCCATCGTGATCTCACCCAAAACTTGAAAACTTCAATCACACAAAACTCAACAAAACCTTCGTGAGATCCGTTAGTATAACAAAAAAATCTTTAACTTTAGGTACTGTAGTAAATTGATTCATATTTAATATTGTCATAATGCTACTGTACTCCAACTTCTCTATGACTCATACCCCCGATACGATCCATAGATTCATCAAAATAAGCAAACTATGCAACAAAAACAGAATTTGTCTAAAACAGAACAGTCTATAAATATCTATTTAAAAGCTATACTTCTGTAACTCTAAAAATTCTGAAAAATTAGGATAACGTGGGAAATTCATATACCAATACTGTGTAAAACATTCAGATTTTTTTGATGCTCCAGTACAGAATTAAAATTCCAGCACTGGACGCAAAACTTTCTGTTTTCCAAACAACATCAATTATACTATCTTCCAAATCATCCCAAAGGCTTTACTTGGCACAAATGCTAATTAAAACATAAAAAACACAATCATAACGGTAGCATAATTGTGTGCACACTCAAAAACAGAATATTGGGTTGTCTCCCAACAAGCTCTTTCTTTATAGCCCTTAAGATAGGCTTAAAGATTTTAATGATGCTCACATAAAAGATAAGAATTGAAGCACAAAGAGAGCATCATATAGCATGTAAGAAGCATATTTAAGTCTAACATACTTCCTATGCATTCGCATTTTATAAGCAAACAAATAGGAAGAATGAAGCATCAACATAACGAGAGGCAATTTAGTAACATGATGATTTCTACAACCAAATTTTCCTCTCTCATAATAATTACATGTAGAATCATAATCAAATTCAACAATATAGCTATCATAAACAATAATCTCTCTATGATCCACATGCATAAAAAGTTTATAATCTTCCAAGATAGTGGGATTACCATCAACTAAAGTCATGACCTCTCCAAACCCACTTTTGTCAAAAAATTCATAAGATTGATAATTCTCCAAAGTAGTGGGATCATTATTACCTAAAGTTGACTCTCTTCCAAACCCACTTTTAATAGTATTGCAAATTTTATTATCAATAACATATTCATCATGAGGCTTAAATAAATTTTCAAGATCATAAGAAGCATCATCACCCCAATCATGATCATTGCAATAAGTAGTGCACATAACAAAATTTTCATCCCCAAGCTTGTAGGTTTGCATATCATTAGCATAATTGACATTAATAGAATTTATAATAACATCATTGCAATCATGCTGTTCATTCAAGGAGCTACCAAGTATGGGTGCTATAGCAATAATTTTATTTTTAACATAAGGAACTATAGCAAGTTCATCTCTATAAGCATCATTAATATTGGCATCATGGCCATAAGAATAGCAAGCATCACATTCATCAAGAGGGGATATTTCAATCGAATCAACGGAATCACAATTGTCTATGGGTTCATGCATATCATTATTCTCTTCCAAAGCAGCAGACATTCTCCCAATGAATTCGCTAACATAGGCATTAGGAGCATAGTTTTCATAGCAATATTTAAGTATGTCAAAATTTTCAGATTTGTAGAGAGTAGTATCATACTTTTCAATTAAAGAAGCAACTTCATAAGCACCCTTCAAAGCAACAAATTCTTCAATTTGTTCGATATCATAGTAACTATAAACACCCTTGGCATAAGAAGATAAGATTTCATTATCATTAAACTCATATAGGTAGGGAAGGTGTTTTTTAGGGTTCTTAGAGCAACAAGTAAAATCATAAATTTCACATAGATTCCAAGCATAGCATAGCAAACAATTTATTTGATTCCATAAGAGTCTCCCTTTTTGAGACAAACGGTGACGCACAAAATGAGCATGCTCATCTAATGATTTTCCCTCAACTAAGCTAGTTGGGGTTTCAGCACGAGCACAAATGGATCGAAGATGATCCAAGTAGAAAACCTTAAAGTGATCCATAGTATCTTAAATTTTTGTTTTACTTTCTGTTCTTGAGTGTTTGACATGAAGACAATAAAAGCAAGCAAGCAAGCAAACAAGCAAATTTCTTTTCGTGCTTTTGTAAAAAAAAATTAGAAGTGGGGGAGATGAAAACGAGGTCAAATAAAATAAATGCAAGGAGATGAAAGTTTATGCGTAGGTACTTGATAGATGTTGATGATGTCTCCCCGGCAACGGCGCCAAAAATTCTTCCTGTTACTTGTGAGCTGCGTTGGGATTTCTCTGAAGAGGAGGGGATGATGCAGTATAGTAGAGATAAGTATTTTCCTCAGTTATGAAACCAAGGTTATCAATCCAGTAGGAGAATCATGCAACAACTCATTAGCAGCACCTGCACACAAAATAACAAATTCTTGCACCCAACGCGAATAAGGGGTTATCAATCCCTTGGCGGTTAATTGCAAGATTAAATTGTATGGTGATAGATAGATAGATAGATCGAACAAAAATATGAAATAAAATAAATAAAGTAAAATTGCAGCAAGGTATTTTTAGGATTTTCAATATATGATAAAGGTAGACCCGGAGGGCCATAGGTTTCACTAGAGGCTTCTCTCTTGAAAATATCATATGGTGGGTAAACAAATTAATGTTTGGCAATTGATAGAAAAGCAAATAATCATGACGATATCCAAGGCAATGATCATGTATATAGGCATCACGTCCGAGACAAGTAGACCAAAATGATTCTGCATCTACTACTATTATTCCACACATCGACCGCTATCCAGCATGCATCTAGAGTATTAAGTTCATAAAGAACGGAGTAACGCCTTAAGCAAGATGACATGATGTACACAAAGTAAACTCATGCATGAATAAACCCCATCTTTTTACCCTTAATAGCAATGATACAATACGTGTCAGGTCCCCTACTGTCATTGGGATTGAGCACCGCAAGATCGAACCCATTACAAAGCACCTCTCCCATTGCAAGATAAATCAATCTAGTTGGCCAAACCAAATCAATAGATCAGAGAGAAATACGAAGCTATAACAATCATGCATAAAAGAGTTCAGAGAAAACTCAAATAATATTCATGGATAATCTGATCATAAACTCACAATTCATCGGATCAACAAACACACCGCAAAAAGTGATTACACCGGATAGAACTCCAAAAACATCGAGGAGAACATTGTATTGAAGATCAAAAAGAGAGAAGAAGCCATCTAACTACTAACTACAGACCCGAAGGTCTATGGTAAACTACTCATGCATCATCGGAAGGGCAACAAGGTTGATGTAGAGCCCCTCCGTGATCGAATCCCCCTCCGGCAGAGTGCCAGAAAAGGCCTCCAGATGGGATCTCTCGAGAACAGAAACTTGCGGTGGCGGAAAAAGTATTTCATGGACTCCCCTGTTGGTTTCCCGATTTTAGAGTATTTATAGAGGTGGAATTAGGTCAAACGGAGCAGAGGTGGGCCCATGAGGCACCAGGGCGCGCCACCCCCCGGGGCGCGCCCTGGTGGCTCGTGGCCACCTCCTCTGTCTTCTGGCCCTCTCCCGAAGCTTCTAGTCTCTCTTATGTCCAAAAAAATCTCCAAAAAGTTTCATGGCATTTGGACTTCGTTTGGTACTGATATTCTGAAAAACTAAAAACAGGCAAAAAACAGCAACTGGCACTGGGCACTAAGTTAGTAGGTTAGTCCCAAAAAATGATATATAATTGCTTGTAAGTGTATATAAAACATCCAAGATTGATACTATAATAGTATGGAACAATCAAAAAGTATAGATACGTTGGAGACGTATCAGCTGCCATATAGTCGGGCGGTGGTGGATTGTTGGCACCACGGCCACGACCTGCGGGTCTAACCATCCTGCTAAAAATTAACAGTGGGTAGTTTAGCAAGGAGCAATTGTAGAAGTATGGAATCATTCATGAAGTAACATGCACATTAAGGGAAGTGCACTAGATACATCACAACAGTAAAACATGACATACAGATCCATACATAGTGTCGGTTACAAGCCAGCGTTACAAGAACGGAAAGGAAAGTTAGACACACTTGGCGGCACGCAGGCACGCTGCGGAGGGATACAACAACGGGACATAGTGATGGCTACATCAACGTCGGAGATAACCACTGAAGGCAAGTAACTGCTAGTGACGACGCAGGGTGCCCTCGACACAAGGATCCTACGCTCCGTGAACACTCTGGTGCAGAACCTGGTTCCGAACTAGAAGAAGAGGACCGCGTGGGGGAGTATGACCTCCAACAGTAGGCCACTCAAGACCTGGTGGCATCTCTGTCCTGCGCGGGTAAAGGATATACTGAGGATATATCCCTGCACTGACTGCTGGCAGCAACTGTGTCAAAGCATCATAACGACGAGCATTGGTGGTGTACAACTTGACAGCAAGAGGTCGGGCAGTGCGATCCAGAGCCTCAGTGTACTGGACCAAAACCTGCGGGTCATAATGACGTCGCACGTAAGGGGTAGAGACAGCAGTGTAATACCCACTCTCATCTGTAGCAGTGGTATACGGGATATATCTGAACCCAGTCTCCTCCAAGCGGGTGTGCTCTCTACGGAGATGGGCAATAGCAGCATAGGCAGCATCATGGACTGCCATGTCAATAGTCACTCCAATACCATGAAAGGTGTGCAACTCAGTGATGGAGTTATTCTGCCGATCGAACATTTGAACCACAGCGCGGTACTGCTCCTGGTTGAACTCGCGGTAGTCCTCGTAAACAATGTACTCGGGGTACCAGCGATATCCCAGCTTGGTCAAGAGATCGACCAGAATAGCAGGGAATTCAGTCGCATCAATAGCCATAGTCTGGCGTACGAGCAGCGTTGCGGGACGCATCTGAAACAAGGAGTTTAATGATGTCAAATAACAGTGTGTGAATCATATATCATACACTTAAAGGAATAGTTGCAGATAATCTAGCTCTCCGGGTTGATGTGATCACGAGAACCTAGAGTTAGAATTAGCAAAATCTTTAACCTGAATAGAAGAGAGATCAGAGTCCCAGAGTAAAGAAGAGGAATAAAAGATCCTAATCCCATCCATTGGCGATGTGGGCTCTTAAGCCACACAACAATGTTAGTAAAATAATTTTTCAAAGACTAGACTCAACTTCGGCCAAGGAGTTGGAAAGGGGCTTCCTACAGGCAGTCGGCTTTCATACCAACTTGTGACGCCCATGACTCGACCGTGCATTAATCATACACGCAAATGCGCACGATCAAGCCCAGGGACTCATGGGAAGATATCACAACACAACTCTAGACACAAAATAAAATAATACAAGCTTTATATTACAAGCCAGGGGCCTCGAGGGCTCGAATACGTAAGCTTGAATACACAAGAGTCAGCGGAAGCAACAATATCTGAGTACAGACATAACTAAACAAGTTTGCCTTAAGAAGGCTGAGCAAAACAACGATATCTAGATCGAAAAGGCGCAGGCCTCCTGCCTGGGAGCCTCCGAACTACTCCTGGTCGTCGGTCTCCACGTAGTAGTAAGCTCCGTCGGGGTAGTAGTAGTCGTCGACGGGATCATCTGTCTCCGGGGCTCCGTCATCTGATCACAGCAATTGGGTAGGGGGAAAAAGGTAGCAAAGCAACCGTGAGTACTCATCCAAAGTACTCGCAAGACTTACATCAGATCTATGCTAAGTATGCATCGGTATCAATGGGAAGGGGCTATATCTATGGACTAAACTGCAGAATGCCAGAGTAGAGGGGTGATAACCCACAAGTATAGGGGATCGCAACAGTTTTCGAGGGTAGAGTATTCAACCCAAATTTATTGATTCGACACAAGGGGAGCCAAAGAATATTTGCAAGTATTGGCAGTTGAGTTGTCAATTCAACCACACCTAAAGACTAAATATCTGCAGTAGAGTGATCAGTAGCATAGTAGTATGATAGTTTGATAGCAGTAGCAATAATAGTAACAGTAGCGGTAACGGTAGCAGCAATAGTTTTGTAGCAATTGTGACAGCAGCAGCAACAGTAATAACTTAGCAAGGGACAATATGTGAAAAGCTCGTAGGCATTGGATCGGTTGTGATAATTATGTTGGATGACATTCATCATGTAACAGTTATAACCTAGGGCGACACAGAACTAGCTCCAATTCATCAATGTAATGTAGGCATGTATTTCGTATATAGTCATACGTGCTTATGGAAAAGAACTTGCATGACATCTTTTATCCTACCCTCCCGTGGCAGCGGGGTCCTTAAGGAAACTAAGGGATATTAAGGCATCCTTTTAATAGAGAACCGGAACAAAGCATTAACACTTAGTGAATACATGAACTCCTCAAACTACGGCAATCACCGAAAAGAATCCCAATTACTGTCGCCTTGGGGTATGCGGATCATGACACGTAATAGGTGCATACAACTTGCAAGATAGGATCAAGAACACAAATATATTGGTGAAAACATAAACGGTTCAGATCTGAAATCATGGCACTCGGGCCCTAGTGACAAGCATTAAGCATAGCAAAGTCATAGCAACATCAATCTCAGAACATAGTGGATACTAGGGATCAAGCCCTAACAAAACTAACTCGATTACATGATAAATCTCATCCAACCCATCACCGTCCAGCAAGCCTATGAAGGAATTACTCACACCCGGTGGTGAGCATCATGAAATTGGTGATGAAGAAGGGTTGGTGATGATGATGGCGGAAGATCCCCCTCTCTGGAGCCCTGAACGGACTCCAGATCTGGCCTCCCAATGAAGAACAGGAGGTGGCGGCGACTCCGTATCATGAAACACAATAAAACTTCCTCTCTTATTTTTTGCTCTCCGCAAATAGGAATTTATAGCGTTGGAATTAGGTCCGACGAAGCCTCGTGGGCCCCACATAGTACCAGGGCGCGCCTGGGGGGGTGACGCGCCCTGGTGCTGTGTGGGCACCAGGGGCCCCCTCTCCAGTGGGTCTTGGTTCTAGTAATTTTTATTTATCCAATAAAAAATCCTCAAAAAGTTTCGTCCAATTCAGAGAACTTTTATTTCTGCACAAAAAACAACATCATGGCAATTCTGCTGAAAACAGTGTCAGTCTGGGTTAGTTCTATTCAAATCATGCAAATTAGGGGGCAAAACAAGAGCAAAAGTGTTTGGAAAAGTAGATACGACGGAGACGTATCAACTCCCCCAAGCTTAACTCATTGCTTGTCCTCAAGCAATTCAGTTGACAAACTGAAAGTGATAAAGAAAAACTTTTACAAACTCTTTTGTTCTTGTGTCTGTATATATGCTTAAATAATACCCAGGTTTTCAGCAAAGATTATGACTAATCATGCAAATGATAACTCTTAGAAATTATATTCACTCATATCAATGGCATAATCAACTAGCGAGCAATAATAAAATATCTCAAATGCCAACACTTTGTTAAAACAGTCATGATATAATATGATAACATGGTATCTCGCTAGCCCTTTCTGAGACCGCAAAACATAAATGCAGAGCACCTCCAAAGTTCAAGCAGCGGCTAAACATTGTAATTCATGGTAGAAGAGATCCAGTCATGATGCATTCAACATTAACTATACACAATGCATGAGAATGACAATAGTGCTCTCAGGACTGGTGCTTGTTTGAGAAGGTGATGACTCAACAATAAAAGTAAAATAACACAAAAGCAAATTGATAGGCCCTTCGCAGAGGGAAGCAGGGATTTGCAGAGGTGCCAGAGCTCGAAGCTTAAATCAGAGATAAATAAAATTTTGGGAGGTATGCCTTTCCTGTCAACGTCATGACCGAGAGTTTTCAATATCTTCCATGCTAAACAAATTAGCGGTGGTTCCCAAGCGGCAAAGTAAAGTTTACTCCCCCTCCACCAACAATCACAAGCCATGGCTAGCCGAATCCTCGGGTGCCCACCATACCAACAACTTTCCGGGGGAGTTTGTTTTATTATTTGCAATTTTAATATGGGACTGGGCATCCCGATTACTAGCCCCTCTCGTGTAAGGACGAGTGAGTAAACACTCATCATGAGAATAGCCCGCTTAGCATGGAAGATATTGACCACCCCTTATCGCTCCATGAGCGGTACGGGCACACAAAATAGATGTTCATTTGAATAATTAGAGGTGGCACATGCAATTTACTTAGAATGGCAGAGTAATACCGCATATAGGTAGATATAGTGGACTCATCTAAAATAACTTTGGTTTTAGGGATTTTGATGCACAAGCAGTATTCCCGCTTAGTACAGGCGAAGGCTAGCAATTAGATTGAGAAGCGACCAGCTAGAGAGCGAAAGCGGTCATAACCATGCATTATGAATAATCAACATTGAACACTAGCATGAGTAGGATATAAACACCATGAAAAAAAATATCGTGAAGGCTATGTTGGTTTTGAATCAACTACATGCATGAACATGTGCCAAGTCAAGCCACTTGAAACATTCAGAGGAGGATACCATATCATCATACTACATCACAATCATTTTAATGCATGTTGACACCCAAGATAAATCATTATCCACTCCTAGCTACTTAAGCATGGCAGGAACAACTTTAATCTCTAATTGTCATCATAAACATGTTCAATCATAATATGCTGAATCATGGATACTGAGTTAAACATATTTACAAAAACAAAAACAAGTTGAGTTCATACCCGCTTTTCTTTCCCACAGTCACTTCATCAAATCATC
>JAAAWM010012072.1:152500-161805 GCA_036873465.1 Thinopyrum obtusiflorum
TCTGCCTCTATTTATAGGAAAACCAAGGGGTAGGAATGGTACACAAAAAATACCAAAATACCCACACTTTATGTCACACATAAAGGTCATAAAGGGCATAAAAGGAAGGCTAGTGGAGTAGCTCCACATGGCTGCCATGCCTTGGTGGGACCCCCCCCCCCCAAAAGGGGTTCCTTAGTCTCTAAGTCTTTCCTTCTAGAGGCTTGACAAAAGCCCTAAAAGGTGGCTTTCCAAAAAGTAACCCAAAAAGCACTTTCACTATTTATGGAAACATTTTTTTCGCGATCGTTAAATCCAAAAATATTTCTATGGGTCTTAGAATAATTCCAGTACCCACTAAAATGATATTGGACGCGTTCCGAAACAATTCCGGATTAGTGATTTTCATCTGCGAAAAGCAAACAAAGCGGTTCAGACAGCTCCGAAACATTTCTGGGTTTTTTCTCTGAAAAATCCAGAAGTTCCCAGAACAATTCTGGCACCCTCCAAGAATTTCCAGGCGTGTGCCGAAACCAATTTGACTTAATGGTATACCCTGAAACAACTTTTTAGTTTTACCAAAACTATTCCGGTGTTCTCTCTCCGAAACTTTTCCGTTGTCTCCGAAACTTTTTTAGTGAATTTCTCTCAGACTCCCTGTCTAGTATTCAGCAGATAGATGACCCTTAAGCGTGTGACCCTATAGGTTCGGTGAAGTATAGACATGCCCCCCCCCCCCCCCCCCCCCCCCCCCCCCCCCCCCCCCGAGCCGTGGACACCCATATTGGCCCCTATACCCACATGAATGAATATTCGAGTGAACCTCCAGTTGCCGTGTGCTATTCCTGTTGCTTTGTGATATGTTACAAATACCCGAGGTGAGACATGTTGGCATCCCCGTGGATCAACAACTTGTCCACTATGCCAGCTACCACGTTATCGGTATTGTTCTCTTTTCTCGTTCCCGTGTTCCGGCATCCCCGTGATCAAATCACAAAGTGTCTGGCCAGGCGATGATGGATACCGTAACACCGAGAGGGCCCAGAGATATCTCTCCATCGTCGAAGGAGCAAATCCCAATCTTGAGCTATCAAGTTACTTGACATACCTTTCCATGAACCCGTAAGCCGCCGTAATACCCCCCCCCCCCCCCCCCCCCCCCCCCCCCCCCCCCCCCCCCCCCCCCCCCCCCCCCCCCCCCCCCCCCCCCCCCCCCCCCCCCCCCCCCCCCCCCCCCCCCCCCCCCCCCCCCCCCCCCCCCCCCCCCCCCCCCCCCCCCCCCCCCCCCCCCCCCCCCCCCCCCCCCCCCCCCCCCCCCCCCCCCCCCCCCCCCCCCCCCCCCCCCCCCCCCCCCCCCCCCCCCCCCCCCCCCCCCCCCCCCCCCCCCCCCCCCCCCCCCCCCCCCCCCCCCCCCCCCCCCCCCCCCCCCCCCCCCCCCCCCCCCCCCCCCCCCCCCCCCCCCCCCCCCCCCCCCCCCCCCCCCCCCCCCCCCCCCCCCCCCCCCCCCCCCCCCCCCCCCCCCCCCCCCCCCCCCCCCCCCCCCCCCCCCCCCCCCCCCTAAAGCCCATTGGTTGTAAATGGATCTTCAAAAGAAAGATAGACATGGATGGTAACACTACTATCCATAAAGCTAGACTTCTTGTGAAAGAGTTTGGGCAGATGCAAGGAGTTGACTATGACGAGACATTCTCACCCATAGCTATGCTTAAGTCTGTGTGGATAATGCTAGTAATTACTGCTTATTTCGATTACAAAATATGGCAGATGGATGTCAAAACGGCTTTCCTAAATGGAAATCTAAATGAGGATGTATACATGATATAGCCTGAAGGTTTTGTCAATCCTAAGGATGCTAAAAAGGTGTGCAAGCTTCAGAAGGCCATTTATGGTCTGAATCAAGCATCAAGGAGCTAGAATATTCATTTTGATGAAGTGGTCAAAGTGTTTGGCTTCATCAGGAATGACGAAGAATCTTGTGTTTACAAGAAGTTTAGTGGGAGCACAAAAGCATTTCTAATCTTATATGTGGATGACATATTATTGATTGGCAATGACGTGAATTTTCTTACTGAGATATAAGAGTCATTGAAGAAGAGTTTTTCAATGAAAGACTTGGGCGAAGCGGCATATATATTGAGCATCAAAATCTATAGAGATAGATGAAGACGCCTGATAGCGCTTTGCCAAAGCATTTACATTGACAAGGTATTAAAGAGGTTTAATATGGAGAATGCCAAGAAAGGCCTACTCCCAATGTCACCTGGCACTGTGCTTAGCAAGAATCAAGGTCCTCGGACTCTTGATGAGCGAGTACAAATGAATGATGTTACATATGCTTTGGCAGTTGGTTCCATTATGTATGTCATGCTATGTACAAGACCAGATGTTTCCTATTCACTAAGTGTTAGCAGCAGGTACCAAAGTGATCCAGGATTGGAACACTGGCTGCAGTTAAAAATAATCTTAAGTACCTCAAGAGGACCAAGGATTTGCTCCTTGTGTTCGGAGGTGATGAAGAGCTCATTGTAAGTGGTTACAATAATGCTGGCTTCATGACTGACCCAGATGACTTCAAATCTCAATCAGGCTATGTTTTCACATTGAACGGTGGTGCGGTGTGCTGGAAAAGTTCTAGTCAAAACATTGTGGCGGATTCTACGATGGAGGTGGAATATGTCGCGGCTTCAGAAGCCTCAAAAGAGGCGGTCTGGATCAAGAAGTTTCTTGAAGAGATTGGTGTGGTTCCAAGTGCGCTGGACCTGGAGGAGATCTATTGTGATAATAGTGGTGTCGTGGCTCAGGTAAAGGAGCTAAGATCCCACCATAAGACAAGACATATTGCACGAAAATATCCCACCATAAGAGTAAGAAAACGATTAAGCTGGCCAGTGTAAAAGATTAAATAAATGTTGTAACAGCCCCCAAGTTCGGTCTGGGGGATCAGTATAGATCGACCTGCCAGAAATCTGGGCTGGGTAAATTATTTAGAACGATCAAAATTGAACAAAAGCACGAAAGCATGTAAGAGACCCCGACTTGGGGTAAATAACTTTATTCAACTCATATATAATGTCTGATCGAACTAAACAATAATTTAAAAAAACTAAAGAGTTTAAGCAGAAAAGCGACGTAGCGGGACTATGTTCCAGGATTTTGGCTCGAGGAAACCGGTTTTGAGATTCCGGATCCGATATGCTCCGTCGTGCAACACTTTGTCAATGACGAAGGGTCCGTCCCATGGCAGTGATAGCTTGTGCATTCCCTTCATGTCCCGAATGAGGCACAGCATGAGATCTCCGACGTTGAACGCCCGACCTCTAACCTCGCACCCTTGATAGCGGCGAACTTGCTGCTGATAGATGACCAATCTAGCTAGTGTGATTTCCCGGGCTTCCTCCAATGTATCCAAGTCGTCCTGATGCTCCAGCACATCATTTTTCTCTACGTAGTGAGATACGCGAGGGGAATCATGTTCGAGATCGCTGGGGAGGACGGCTTCCGCTCCATATACCATGAAAAATGGAGTATAGTCGGTAGATCGGTTTGGTGTGGTTTTTAGGCTCCACAGGACGGATGGGAGTTCTTCAATCCACTGTCCATCTGCAACCTCCAATGATTTCACCAACCTCAGCTTCAGACCACCGAGGATTAATCCGTTCACCTGCTTGAGCTGCCCATGAGACTGCGGATGTGCCACCAAAGCAAATTCCAGTTTAATGTTGCGCTGAGCGCAATAAGCTTTGAACTTCTTCGCTGTAAAATTTGTTACGTTGTTCGTGATAATGCTATGGGGCATGCCATATCGGTGTATGATGTCGTATATGAATTTGAGGGCCGGCTCAGCAGCTTGACTGGTTACCGGCTTCACCTCGATCCATTTGGTCAACTTGTCAACAACCACCAGGAGATATTTAAATCCACTCTTGGCTTTTTTCAGAGCACCAATCATGTCCATCCCCCATACCACAAAAGGCCATGTGATAGGTATAGTTTTGAGGGCTGTAGCCGATAAACGACTGATTTTAGCGAAGCGCTGGCATCCTAGACAGTTCCTGACAATGTTATCTGCATCTTGCTTTGCCGTAAGCCAATAAAAACCATGCCGGTAAGCCTTGCTCACCAGGGTCTGAGATGTTGCGTGCTGTCCACAGGTGCCGGCATGGATATCAAGCAGGATTTTCTGACCTTCCTCAGGAGAGACGGAGCGCTGGAAAATACCGATGACGCTGCGCTTGTACAACTCTCTGTTGTGTTCGGCATATGCTGCAGATCGGTGAACTATGCGCCGGGCTTCCGTCTTGTCCTCGGGGAGCTTGCCTCGGATAAGATAGGCCAGGATGGGCTCGGTCTAGGCCGGAATTAACGCCATGATATCGTGGGCTGATGATGTTATCTCAGCCCCGAGCCCCCGGGTTCAGTCTTGCCGGGGTCTGAGCCCCCAGCCTCCGAGGCCTGTTCCTGGTCGACCTGCATCTTGATAGACGGCTTGAAGAGCTGCTCGAGGAAGACATCTACAGGTACAGGATCACGCCGTGCACCCATCTTGGTCAGTACGTCGGTCGTTGCATTATCGTCACGTTTAACGTGGTGAAACTCCAGTCCGTTAAACCGACCTGACATCTGCTGTACTGCCTCTCGATATGCAATCATCCGTGGGTCCTTGGTGTCAAAATTTCCATTAATCTGGGATATGGCGAGGTCAGAATCACCACGCACCTCGAGCCTCCGAATACCCATGGTGATGGCCATGCGAAGACCTTGCAGGAGGCCTTCGTACTCAGCAGCGTTATTGGAGTCTATGTATAGAATCTGCAGCATGTAGTGCATCATGTCACCCATTGGAGATACAAGGACTACCCCAGCCCCTAGTCCGGCAAGCATCTTAGATCCATTGAAGTACATCGTCCAATGCGTGTAGTCGATAGGCCATTCTGGTTGATGGTCTTCTGTCCACTCCACGGCGAAATCTGCCAAGACTTGCGATTGTATGGCCCGGCGTGGCTGGTATTTTATCTCGAAAGGCAGTAGCTCGATCGCCCACTTTGCAATCCAGCCTATTGCTTCCCTGTTGTTGATGATATCAGACAGGGGAACCTCAATAGCTGCTGTTATGGGGCAAGCCTGAAAATAATGCCGGACTTTTCGAGATGCCATAAACACCGCATAGGAGATCTTTTGGTAATGAGGGTACCTCGTCTTTGCACGGGGAGGGCGCCTCGGAAACAAAATAAACCGAATGCTGCACCTTGTAAGCATGACCTTCCTCCTCGCGTTCTACCACCTGATTGGTGGCCGAGATGTACAACAACATCGGCTCTCCGATCTGGGGTGCTGCCAGAATAGGGTTAGTTGCCAGCAACCGTTTGATTTGCTCCAAGGCTGCCGAAGCTTCATTTGTCTAGACAAACTTGTCTGCCTTCTTCATTAGCCGGTATAATGGAAGTGCTTTCTCCCCGAGTCTGGCTAATTTCTGAAGTTCCACTAGTTTGTTTGGCTTGCCGAGCTTCGATAGGGACTTGATTTTATTTGGGTTGGCCTCAATGCCACGTTGGAAAATGATAAATCCCAGTAGCTTGCCGGACGGGACGCCAAAGACACACATTTCCGGGTTTAGCTTGATGTTGAACTTGCGCATATTGGCAAAAGTCTCGTGCAGGTCGTCAATGAGGATGTCGGCTGATTTGATTTTAATAACCACGTCATTGACATATGCCTTAGCCGACCGGCCGATCTGCATATGCAAGCAGGTTTGAATCATGCGTTCGTACGTGGCCCCGGCATTCTTGAGCCCAAAGGGCATCGTTATATAGCAGAACGGCCCGTACGGTGTAATGAATGAGGTGGCCTCCTAATCGGACACCTTCATCTTAATCTGATGGTACCCAGAGTACGCATCCAGGAAAGACAGCAACTTGTGCCCGGTCGTAGCTTCGATGATCTGGTCGATGCGCAGTAGAGGGAACGGATCCTTCGGGTAGACTTTGTTGAGGTCCTTGTAATCGTCACACAAACACCAGGTGTCGTTCTTCTTGGGCACCATGACCGGATTGGCTATCCAGTCTAGGTGCTTCATTTCTCGAATAAAGGCGGCCTCCAATAGCTTTGCGATCTCTTCGCCCATGCCTTTACGCTTGGGCTCAGAAAATCGACCTAGAGTTTGCTTCACTGGTCGGTCTCCTTTCTGAATGTTAAGGCTAGGCTCCACAATCTCCGCCATGATGCTTGGCATATCGGATGGATGCTAGGCGAAGATATCCCAGTTCTCACAGAGAAAATCGCGGAGCACACTTTTCTTTTTTGGATCCATGTCCGTCCCTATCGAAGCCGTCTTGGTCTGGTCGATAGGGAGGACTTGGAACTTCTGTACATCTGTGCCGGGCTGGAAGGAGGTCGACTTGGGGCGCTTTGTGAGCTTCATGTTATTCTTATCAACCGTTGAGCGCACGCCTTCAAGCTCTTTGGCGGTGAGTAACTCTGCAGGCTCCTCGGCTGCCAGAGCGCATGTGAGTTGCTCGGTTTTAAGAGACCGCTCCACGTCGCCCGATATGGTAATGATCCCGTTCGGGCCCGGCATCTTTAGCTCTTTTTTTAGGAAATGCACGTGTCTCATTCCCCCCCCCCCCCCCCCCCCCCCCCCCCCCCCCCCCCCCCCCCCCCCCCCCCCCCCCCCCCCCCCCCCCCCCCCCCCCCCCCCCCCCCCCCCCCCCCCCCCCCCCCCCCCCCCCCCCCCCCCCCCCCCCCCCCCCCCCCCCCCCCCCCCCCCCCCCCCCCCCCCCCCCCCCCCCCCCCCCCCCCCCCCCCCCCCCCCCCCCCCCCCCCCCCCCCCCCCCCCCCCCCCCCCCCCCCCCCCCCCCCCCCCCCCCCCCCCCCCCCCCCCCCCCCCCCCCCCCCCCCCCCCCCCCCCCCCCCCCCCCCCCCCCCCCCCCCCCCCCCCCCCCCCCCCCCCCCCCCCCCCCCCCCCCCCCCCCCCCCCCCCCCCCCCCCCCCCCCCCCCCCCCCCCCCCCCCCCCCCCCCCCCCCCCCCCCCCCCCCCCCCCCCCCCCCCCCCCCCCCCCCCCCCCCCCCCCCCCCCCCCCCCCCCCCCCCCCCCCCCCCCCCCCCCCCCCCCCCCCCCCCCCCCCCCCCCCCCCCCCCCCCCCCCCCCCCCCCCCCCCCCCCCCCCCCCCCCCCCCCCCCCCCCCCCCCCCCCCCCCCCCCCCCCCCCCCCCCCCCCCCCCCCCCCCCCCCCCCCCCCCCCCCCCCCCCCCCCCCCCCCCCCCCCCCCCCCCCCCCCCCCCCCCCCCCCCCCCCCCCCCCCCCCCCCCCCCCCCCCCCCCCCCCCCCCCCCCCCCCCCCCCCCCCCCCCCCCCCCCCCCCCCCCCCCCCCCCCCCCCCCCCCCCCCCCCCCCCCCCCCCCCCCCCCCCCCCCCCCCCCCCCCCCCCCCCCCCCCCCCCCCCCCCCCCCCCCCCCGGGGTTTGTTAAACGTCATCCGTAAATGGGTGGCTATTACGACGGCTTACGGGGTCATGGAAAAGTATGTAAAGTAACTTGATAGCTCAAGATTGGGATTTGCTCCTCCGACGATGGAGAGATATCTCTGGGCCCTCTCGGTGTTACGGTATCCATCATCATCTGGCCAGACACACGGTGATTTGATCATAGGGATGCCGGAACACGGTGACGAGAAAAGAGAACAATACCGGTAACAAGGTAACTGGCATAGTGGACAAGTTGTTGATCCACGGGGATGCCAACATGTCTCACCTCGGGTATTTGTAACATATCGCGAAGCAACAGGAATAGCACACGGCAACTAGAGGTTCACTCGAATATTCATTCGTCTTGGTATATGGGTCAATATGGGTGTCACGGCTCCGATGTTGTTCATTGATCAGAAGGGGTTCCGGGTCATGTCTATGCTTCACCGAACCTATAGGGCACATGCTTAAGGGTCATTTATCTGCTAAATACTAGACTGGGAGTCTGAGAGAAAGTCTCTGGAAAAAGTTTTCAGAGACAGCGGAAAAGTTCCGAAGAGAGAGGTTACCAGATGAGTTCCAGTAAAACTAAAAAGTTGTTTCAGGGGATACCATTAAGTCAAATTGGTTTCGGCACACGCCTGATAATTCTTGGAGGGAGCCAGAATCATTCTGGAAACTTCTGGGAATTTTTCGGGATAAAAACCGAAAATGTTCTAGAGCTGCCGGAACCACTTCAGATGCTTTTCGTAGATGAAAATCACTAATCCGGAATTGTTTCAGAACACGTTGAAAATTATTTTAGTGGGAACTGGAAATATTCTCAGCTCACATAAATATTTTCAGTCCGAACGGACGCTGAAAAATGTCGTCATGAATAGTGAAAGTGCTTTTTGGGATATTTTTGGAAAGTCACCTTTTGGGATATTTTCCAAAAGGCTTCTAGAAGGGATTGGGGGCCAAGCAAGCCCCTCATGGGGTCCCCCAAGGGTGTGGCTGGCCAAGATGCGTGGAGCTCCTTAGAGCTCCACATGGCACCCCATTTTGTCCATAACACCCTCATGTGAACCCTTTTGCATGGGGTTTTTTGGTAATTTGTTGAGGCACACTACCCCTTGGTTTTCCTATAAATAGGAGGTGAGGGGGCTGCCCAAACCTCATCCTTGCTCTCATACACATGCCATTGACTTGTCTGGCTTCTCTCTCCGTCCCAGCGAAATAGTTTTGTAGAGCCGAAAGGCTGTCTGGGTTCCGGCAGGAACTAGTTCTGGACAGCAAAGCCCTACCGGATAGATGACACCGTATGTGTGCAACTCGGTAGAGAGATCATAGTTTCGGTCTTAGTTCGAGAGTGCCTCCCGAAGGACTGTCCGTGTGACCGTCCGAGTTTCGAGGTCCTCCCAAAGGGCTGTCCGTGTGACCGTCCGAGTTTCGAAGGTACTCCGGGAGGGCTGTCCGCATCACCGTCCGGGGGACTGTCCGACCGCCTCCCAGAGGGCTGTCCAAGGGGCAGATGAGGGTATACATCCTCGTGGTTGGGAGGTTGTAAATCCTAGCTGTGGGGGTCTGCACTACCGATCGTCATCGACTCTACTTCCGCCGCGCTACGAGTCGGTAACGAAAATGATCAAACCTTGTATGCAGTCTTCATAGTTTTCCTGGGCTGGTGCGTAGGTCAGAATTTTTTTGTTTTCTGTTGTGTTACCCTACAGTGGCATCATGAGCCATGCTATGCATAGATGCAGGTTGTGATCTAGAATACATAGAGACGTATGGGTGTTGCACAATATAATTAGGTAGTAGATGAGTTCTATTACTGAAAATTATTTGTGCGAGTAGCAGATGAAATCTATTACCCGATATTCTTG